>MU752625.1:4890-15144 GCA_026770625.1 Nicotiana glauca | reverse complement strand
GCTAGTTAAAGAATAAGGATAAAACTGAAATAAAGAAGGGGTTAAAGTACAATTAATAAACTTTGAAGTTCCCTCTAAATCCAACTCTATAAATAGGCATAGAAATGCCTCATTTTACAAGTTTTGGCACGCCAAAATTCCTTCAAAAAATATATGCCAAGTTTCAGATTAGAAATTAAAATTTCAAATTCCAATTTCCTCTTCTAGATTTGAATTCCTTCCAAAAAATCCAAAACATTAAAAATCTTCAGAAAAGTTCAAAAAAAACTGTTACATTGATCATGTTTTCTAAATTCAGTTCTTAGTACGCTGATAAAAAAGCTCATTTAGGATCAGAATTAGCTTGCCTTTCTCTGTTTCTGTTCTGAAAGCAAAGGTTTTGAGCATTTGGAGGTGTTTGGGATGTAATCAAGTGTTGTTGAGTGTTATTTTGAATGTTGAAAGTATTCTGTAGTTTCCTGGCTTGATTTCAAGTATTTTGAGGATCAATTAAGTTGGTTTTTGATCATCTATGGGGCGTGTCAATTTCTGAGTTCATTTATGGTTTTTAAGGAGCTGTTTTGATTCAAATCTATTCCAATTGCTGTTGTTTGTTTACTGCTGTTCAACTGACCTCAACCTCCTCCTATTTTGTTCTAATTCCAGGTACACATCCTGTGAGCTCCTAAGTCTGAGAATATGGCATGAAGTGAAAAAAATTGAGCTTCCTATTTTTGAATATGTCATGTGTACACTTTGTAATACAATTTCGTTATATTTTCAACTATAATGAGACAAGGACTGCTAGACTGTATGAAATATTATATTTTTATTTGAGTGATTACATTTAGTTCTAGCATGAGGTACTAATTGTTCATTAGACAAGCTGAAACAAGAATTTAGGACAATTAAGGAATTGCTTAAGTTTTGCATAAAGTGTTATTTGTTTTCAGATTTAAAGCTTTAAGGATAATGACGTGGTATGGATAAATTGACAATATCATTGTTTTTTTAGTATGAATAGTCTCAGAATTATAGATTTGCATTTAACATCGTCAGTTTAGTTCTAGGAAGTAGGTAATTGCTTAGACCTGAAATTAGAATATAAATAAACAGAAAAACTGTGTGGAAATTCGATCAGGTTATTAGTTTATCTTGTTTCTTTTATTGATTTCTATTATATGGTAAGTGATGTTCTAATTCAAACATGCTTCACTAATCAATCTCCTGAATATTAGAGTTGTAAATCCATTCAACTCTAATTGGCACCTTAAAAGGCCTATTACTAAGTTTTTTTTAGTTGTATAATTTATAATTGGCACATTAAAATGCCCATGGCCTGGCTCTTTCAGTCACGGTCTCAGCAGACGCATTTGGCCCACATGGTTGAGTTTTGGATCCACAGTACCAGGGGTAATTCAATAATTTTGTGTACTTGGGTTAAAGATTTGAGGCCCAAAAGTATTGTTAAAACTTTGAAGGAAAACCAAGGATCTAGACATAGTAACATTTTAAAATAAATAATTAGGAATATGACAAATTAAATTCATCAATATGAAGTCAAGTTTTGAATTAGGTAGCGGGTTCAAGCTAAAAGGTTTTACCCTTTTGTTTGAATCCGGACTTGAATTTGAGACTTGAATTTATATTCATGGATTAATTAATCTTTAGAGACAAAACAAAATAGGAAAACTTAGCATACTTTAATTTGGCCTTTAATAAATAAAATGAGACGAGCCTTACCAAATAAAAAAAAATACAATTGTGGGGCCCTCATTAATTACTTATTCAAAATATTTAATATTCGGGATAGGCCGTTTCGCGAATTTCACGGCCTTCCCAAAATATATCAACACGTTAGTCGCTTTAGGCGCGTTTTAATTAAATTACTTTCCTAAATACGGGTGTGTATTTCATGCAACCCAAATCCAAATCTGAAAACATCGAATAAGAATATGCCAAGGATCCGGGTGCATTTCATGTGACGTGATCCGAAAATATGTTCTTAAACGACGTTCACTTTCTTAAATAAAATCATTGACAAAAAGCGGTAAATAACTTTAAAATTGCACTGTAGGTTTAACATGTATTAAAAACAAAAAATTTAGCCGAATATAACAGTTGAGCGACCATGCTAGAACCACGGAACTCGGGAATGCCTAACACCTTCTCCCGGGTTAACAGAATTCCTTACTCGGATTTCTGGTTCGCGACTGTTAAACAGAGTCAAACCTTTTCCTCGATTCGGGATTCAAACCGGTGACTTGGGACACCATAAATCTCCCAAGTTGCGACTCTGAATCTTTTAATAAATAACGAATCCCATTTCGATTGTCCTTTAAGTGGAAAAACTCCTTTTTTATTAGACCTCTCCCCGGAGTGCAGTAAAAGTAGCGGAAGAAGGAGGTGTGACACGAACGCGTAGAGGAAATGGATGGAGTCCGGGATTTGTTGTACGCGAACGCGAGGAATGGCTCGTGAACGCGAAGAAGGGGGAGGAGAAGCCTTCGCAAACACGACTAGAGGGACGCGAACGCGAAGAAGGAATACCTGCTGCAGATTTCTGCAATTTTCTAAGTCCAAAACCACCCCGATACATATCCAAAACTCACCCGAGCCCTCGGGGATCCAAACAAAATATGCACACTGACTCAAAAACATCATACGAACTTGCTCGAGCAATCAAATCGCCAAAATAACATAAAAATCAAAAAATTGAGCCTTAAATCCAAGAAATCTTTCAAATTTCATAAACTTCCAAATTTTTCCAATTTAAGGCCGAAACACGTCAAACGACGTCCGTTTTCGACAAAACTTAACAGGAAGTGCTTAAACAACAAATATGTATGCCCGATACCATTACTTTTTGATCAAATTTCATTTTTATTTTCCTTAAACATTTTAAAAAAACAATTTCACGAAAAAATTCATTTCTCGGGCCTGGGACCTCAGAATTCAATTCAGGGCATACGCCCCAGTCCCATATTTTTCTACGGACCTTCCGAGACTGTCAAATCACAGGTTTGGGTCCGTTTACCAAAAATATTGACCAAAGTCAACTTTAATCATATTAATATCAAAATTCTTCAAATTTTTCACAAAATTCATATATTTCAACATAAAAACTTTCCAGCTGCGTGCCCGAAATGCTCACGTAAATCGAGGCAACTAAAAGTGAGGTTTTCAAGGCCTCAGAAGCCTAAAATTACTAAGAAAACAAGTGATGACCCTTTGGGTCGTCACACAATGGTACTGTGTGATGTGACTTGAAACATTATGGGTGCCTCGAGCTGCGCGCCACAACAGGAACTTGAAACAATGGTGACAACGGCACTATATGATGTAAATGGGTCAAGTAACAATGACTGACCAGGATTTGATTGATTCCACGAGATGGCTTGATATTGCGCTTGGGCTGTAGGAGCCCCTCCGGAGACTGTACACACCCCCAATGAGCACCGTCGATGATAAATGATTATGGGTGGCTCGGGCTGCGCGCTGCAGTGGGTACTAGAATGTGCCATCATATGCATTGCATTGCATTGCATTAATGCATTTGTATATTTAATTGTTGTTCAGTTGTTCAGTTCCATGCATTGTTGTATATTTGGATTATCGCTTACTTTGTGTATCTACTGTGTTTCTCACCTTCAGACTGTATTTATTTTTATTACTCACTCGGTCGGAGTACTCACTTTACTCCCTTCACCTTGTGTGCAGATCCAGGGCATTCGCAGGCTGAGTGAGCTTTGACCAGAGTCCCAGAGGCATTCTCCGGGAGTATTCGAGGTAGCTGCATGGCGTTCGTAGCTGAAGATTCTCCCTTCTATCTCTATCTTTACATTCTGTATTTCCAGCTTTTAGAAAGACTTGTATTAGGATTATAACTCTATATTTATAAGCTCATGATCGTGACACCGGGTCCTAGTGGGACTATATTATGTATTCTGGTAATTTCTGCACTTTATCAGTATTTCTAGACTTTTAATATACTGTGTTAATTATCTGAAATCTGTTTAATTATCGGGAATTGCTGTAACAAGGTTGGGATTTACTAGTAGGGTGCTGGGCGCCATCACGACAGGGTTGGGGTCATGACAAGTTGGTATCAGAGCCTAGGTTACTTGGTCTCGCGAGTCATGAGCCGCTTTAGTAGAGTCTCGCGGATCGGTGCGGAGACGTCTGTACTTATCCTCGGGAGGCTGTATAACCTTTAGGAAAATTTCATATTCTTGGAATTCTTATCGTGCGACTTTGTTGATCTGAGAACTAAATTCTGTTATTTTATTCTCTCGCAGATGGCGAGAACACGCACTACCGGACGTGGCGGATGACCACCATTACCACCTACTGAGGCCACCAGAGGCCGTGGACACGGTTGTCGTCGAGGTCGTGGTCGAGGCAGAGCCACAGGGACAGCACATGTTGACCCACCAGTTGCCCCGGCTCAGGATCAGGCTCCAGCTGTAGAGACTCTAGCAGCACCTGCTCAGGCACCAGCTATGCCTATTGTGATTCCGAGTCTTCAGGAGGCCCTACCTCAGATTCTATCGGTTTGCACTGGCCTGGCTCAGGCAGTCTCAGCCACTACTGCAGCAGCTACTTCACGGGTCGGGGGAGGTAATCAGACCCCCGATGCTGGCACACCTGAGCCTGTAGTGCAGGGGTTGCAGACACCAGAGGCACCCCCAATTCAGCCGGTTACACTGGTTCAGGATGTTATGGTTCCAGTTATGCCAGATGACAAGCAGCGTCGTCTTGAGAGGTTCAGCAGACTTTCACCTCCTACTTTCAGTGGCGCTCAGGGCGAGGATGCCCAAGGTTTTCTCGACAAGTGTCGACGTATGCTGTGGACAGCAGGGATCTTGGAGACTAGCAGTGTATCATTTACTACTTTCCAATTCTCAGGAGCAGCCTTCACCTGGTGGGAGGCATATGAGCGGTGTAGGCCGGTAGGTACAACGCCTTTATCGTGGCAGGAGTTCTCCTCTCTCTTTCTGGAGAAGTAGGTACCGCAGTCTCAGAGGGAGGAGCGATGTAGGCTCTTTGAGTTTCTTCATTAGGGAGATATGACCGTGTCTCAGTATGAGATGAGATTTTCGGAGTTGGCTCGTTATGCTCCATGAATGGTCCCGAATGATCGGGAGAGAATTAGGAGGTTTGTGGACGGACTTATCTATCCCATCTGTATCCTGATGGCTCGAGAGAGTATTTTGAGTCATACTTTTGAGGATGCAGTTGATATTGGTCGAGATATTGAGGTGGATCGCCGTCAAGAGAGAGAGGAGCGTGAGGCCAAGAGGCCTCGTGGATCAGGTAGCTACAGTGGTGCTCCGTCTCGGGGCCAGTTTTAACAAAGCAGAGGTCGTTCTTATAGGCCTCATCTGTTGGCTCATCCCGAGTATTGTGGGGCGTCTTTAGGCTGTGGTCACCGGGGGTTTCAGCAGGGTCAGTCTTCTTTGACTGCCCTCCCGCTACAGACTTCATCTTATGCTCCTTCAGCTCAGGGTTCTTCGGTGCCGAGTGCATCAGCTAGTCACTCTGGTGCGAGGGGTTCCCATCAGTCCCTTCTCCAGCACCTGGTAGTTGCTACGAGTGTGGCGATTTTGGTCATATAAAGAGGTATTGTCCTCGGCTTCGTGGTAGCCAGTCTCAGCAGAGGGGTCAGCCCTCGTCTTCTGGTACAGTTTCTTCTTTATCTGCCCCACCAGCTAGGGGAGGAGGCCAGGCAGCCAGGGGTCACCCTAGGGGCGCATGTCGATCAGGCGGTGGTGAGTATCGATTCTATGTAGGGCCGGTCAGATGTTATTGCTTCGAATGCTGTTATCATAGGTATTATTTCAGTCTGCCACAAGGATGCCTCAGTTTTATTTGATCCCGGTTCTACTTATTCCTATGTATCTTCATACTTTTCTCATCATTTGGGTACGACCCGAGGGTGTCTTGCTTTACCTGTGCATGTATCTACCCCGGTGGGCGATACTATTATTGTGGACCACATGTATCGATCCTGTCTTGTTACTATTGGGGGTCTGGAGACCCGAGTTGACTTGTTGCTGTTGAGCATGGTAGATTTTGATGTTATTCTGGGCATGGACTAGCTATCTATGTGCCATGCTATTCTAGACTGTCACGCCAAGACAGTCATATTGGCTATGCTGGGTGTTCCGAGAATTGAGTGGCGTGGCATGACTGACTATGTCCCCAGTAGGGTGGTTACCTTCCTAAAGGCCCAACGGATGGTTGGGAAGGGTTGTCTATCGTATTTGGCTTTTGTGAGAGATGTTGTAGTTGAGACTCCTAGCCTTGATTACATTCCCGTTGTAAGGGATTTTCCAGATGTGTTTCTAGCGGACCTGTCGGGCATGCCACCGGATAGGGACATTGATTTCGGCGTTGATCTGGTGCCGAGCACTCAGCCTATCTCTATTCCTCCCTATCGTATGGCACTAGCTGAGTTAATGAAATTGAAGGAGTAGCTTCAGGAACTCCTAGATAAGGGGTTTATTCGCCCTAGTGTGTCACCGTGGGGTGCACCGGTCCTATTTGTGAAAAAGAAATATGGCACAACGAGAATGTGTATTGACTATAGGCAGCTGAACAAGGTGACAGTGAAGAATAAGTATCCACTACCCTGTATTGATGGTTTGTTTGATCAGCTCCAGGGAGCAAGGGTATTCTCGAAGATTGACCTCCATTCAGGCTATCACCAGCTGAAGATTAGGGATTCTGATATTATGAAGATAGCTTTCAGGACGAGATATGGGCAATATGAGTTTCTAGTTATGTTTTTTGGGTTGACTAATGCCCCAGCCGCGTTCATGCACTTAATGAACAGCGTGTTCTGGCCGTATCTGGATTCACTTGTGATTGTGTTTATTGATGACATCCTGGTGTACTCGCGTACCCAGGAGGAGCACGCTCAGCATTTGAGATTTGTATTACAGAGATTGAGGGAGGAGAAGCTTTATGCAAAGTTCTCCAAGTATGAGTTTTGGATAAGTTCTGTGGCATTCTTGGGACACATAGTGTCCAGCAAGGGTATTCAGGTTGATCCAAGGAAGATAGAAGTAGTGCAGAGTTGGTCTAGACCGTCCTCAGCCACAGAGATCCGGATTTTTATTGGGCTAGCAGGATATTATCGCCGGTTTTTTCAGGGATTTTCTTCTATTGCATTGCCCTTGACCAAGTTGACTCAGAAGGGTGCTCCATTCGTGTGGTCCGAGTGCGAGGAGAGCTTTCAGAAGCTCAAGACAGCTTTGACCACGGCTCTAGTGTTGGTATTTCCATCAGCTTCAGGTTCTTACACTATGTATTGTGATTCTTCTAGAGTTGGTATCGGATGTGTGTTGATGCAGGAGGGTAGAGTTATTGCATATGCTTCTCATCAGCGGAAGCCCCATGAGAAGAACTACCTGTACATGATTTGGAGTTGGCTGCTATAGTTCATGCATTGAAGATTTGGAGGCACTACTTATATGACGTATCGTGTGAGGTATATACCGATCATCGCGGTCTTCAGCATTTGTTCAAACAGTAATTTGAGGCAGCGGAGATGTCTTGAGTTGCTCAAGGATTATGAAATTACCATTTTATATCATCCGGGGAAGGCCAACGTAGTGGCCGATGCTTTGAGCCGGAAGGCGGTGAGTATGGGTAATTTGGCGTATATTCCAGTTGGGGAGAGGCCCTTTGCAGTTGATGTCCAGGCTTTGGCCAATCGGATGCTGAGGCTAGATATTTAGGAGCCTAGTCGGGTGTTGGCTTGTGTGGTTTCTCGGTCTTCCTTTTATGACCGCATTAGAGAGCGCGAATATGATGATCCACATTTGCTTGTCCTCAAGGACACGGTTCAGCATGATGATGCCAGGAATGTGACTATTGATAGTGATGGTGTGTTGAGGATGCATGGCGGATTTGCGTGCCCAATGTGGATGGGCTTCGAGAGTTGATATTGGAGGAGGCCCACTGCTCGCGGTACTCTATTCATCCAGTTGCCGCGAAGATGTATCAGGATTTGAGACAGTATTACTGGTGGAGGAGAATGAAGAAGGATATTGCGAGTTATGTAGCTCAGTGTCTCAACTATCAGCAGGTCAAGTATGAGCATCAGAGGCGAGGTGGTGTACTTCAGCGCTTGGATATCCCCGAGTGGAAGTGGGAGAGGATTACTATGGACTTTGTGAGTGGTCTCCCTCAGACAGCGAAGAAGTTTGATTCGATTTGGGTGATTGTGGATCGGCTAACCAAGTCCGCGCACTTCATTCAGGTGTGTAACACCTATTCTTCGGAGCGGCTAGCGGAGATTTTCATCCGGGAGATTGTACAGTTGCATAGGGTCCCAGTTTCCATTATATCAGATAGTGGTACTCAGTTTACTTCTCGGTTCTGGAGGAATTTTCAGCGAGAGTTGGGTACGCAGGTAGAGTTGAGCACAGCATTTCATCCTCAGACGGACGGGCAGTTCGAGCGTAGCATTCAGATATTGGAGGACATGTTGCGTGCCTGTGTTATTGATTTTGGAGGTTCTTGGGCTGATTTCTTGCCTCTTGCAGAGTTTTCTTACAACAACAGCTATCAATCCAGCATTCAGATGGCGCAATATGAGGCCTTATATGGGAGACGGTGTAGATCTCTGGTTGGTTGGTTTGAGCCTAGCGAGGCTAGGTTGTTGGGGACAGAGTTGGTCCAGGATGCCTTAGATAAGGTGATAGTGATCCAGGAGAGAGTTCGTACAGCTCAGTCGCGTCAGAAGAGTTATGCGAACCGGAAGGTTCGAGATTTATCATACATGGTGGGCGAGAAGGTCTTGTTGAAGTTTTCGCCTATGAAGGGCGTCATGAGATTTGGAAACAAAGGGAAGCTGAGTCCGAGGTTCATTGGCCCCTTTGAGGTACGTAGGAGGATTGGGGAGGTGGCATATATGCTTGCTTTGCCACCCAGCCTGTCGGGAGTTCATCCGGTATTCCATGTATCTATGCTCCGGAAGTATGTTGGGGACCCATCTCATGTGTTGGACTTTAGTACAATACAGTTGGATGATGATTTGACCTATGATGTGGAGCGAGTGGTTATTTTGGGTCATCAGGTTCGGAGATTGAGGTCAAAGGATATAGCATCGGTGAAGGTGCAATGGAGAGGTCGGCCCGTGGAGGAGGCAACTTGGGAGACCAAGCGGGAGATGTGGAGCAGATATCCTCACTTGTTTGAGACTCCAAGTATGTTTCTTGACCCGCTCAAGGACGAGCGTTTGTTTTAGTTGGGGAGGATGCGACGACCCGGCCCGTCGTCACGTGAGTTACCGCCCCCATTCCCCCATATCGTGTTGCTCCAGGTTTCAATATCAGTATTTGAGTTGATCGAGTAGAATTAGATTGGTTTTAGTTGGAAATAAGGCACTTAGCCTCTTAGAAGGAAGCTTGTTTTGGAAAAAGTCAACTGGAAGTTGACTATATGGTTAGAAGGCTCGGATGCGAATTCCGGTGATTTGGTTAGCTTCGGGGGTTGATTTGTGACTTAGGAGTGTGATCGGAATTGGATTTGGAGGTCAGGTGTAGAATTAGGCTTTAATTGGCGAAGTTTGAATTTTGGCGAATTCCGGTTGATAGGTGAGATTTTGATTCGAGGGTCGGAATGGAATTTCGAGAGTTGTTGTAGCTCCGTTAGGTGATTTCGGATATGTGTGCAAAATTTTAGGTCATTCGGAAGTCGTTTGGTCAGGTTTTTGATCAAATGTGAGTTTCGGAAGAATTTGATAAACTTAGGTGTCACGACCCCAAACCCGGTCGTGATTGCTCCCAACACAACTGCTAGGCAAGCCCGACCAATTTCACTCTCAACCCGAGCATAAGGCTCAAAACCATTTGTTTGAAAATCATTAACAACATGGAAATCAAAAATATAACTGATAGATAGAAATAATCCGAAAAATCCACAATACTGAACAACCTCCCAAAGACCTGGGGGTCATGAGTCTACAGCCTCTACAAGAATAGCATAATATACTATAAAACAACATAGTCTGAAGTACGCGGAAAACTTAAATAACAGAAAATATGAGAGAAGTCGGGTCTTGCGGACGTCAGGCAGCTACCTCGATAACTCCGTGAAAAGATCCTGAAGAACAGCAATAAGCTCAGCTAGCTCCTGGAGTACCTGGATCTGCACACAAGGTGCAGGGAGTAAAGTGAGTACTTCCAACTCAGTGGTAATAGACATGTATAATGTCTGACAGTAAGAAATCCCAAAATATAGCACAAAGTAAAGCTAAGAACA
>MU752623.1:6136-19657 GCA_026770625.1 Nicotiana glauca | reverse complement strand
CTTCAACCCTAACTTTTCTGACTTTTCTATTGTTTTTCCTCCTCGAATCTCTTCTTCAATCTCTCTTTTTTTTTTGTATTTTTTCTGTTCTTTCTACTCTGTCTTCTTCGTCTCTCAGAATTTTTTTCGTTCCTTTTCTCTGTTTTCTCTCTGTATATCTTGTTCATTTTTCTATATCGCCTCTGCTCTCTATATCTTTTTTTGTTCTTCGTGTGTATCGCCGCTCTTCTCTTGTATATAGAACGATAGAGAGTGTATGTAGAGAAGATAGAGAGTGAATACAGAGAATGAAGATAGAGACATGGAAATACCGTGTCTCTTTATTGAGGGTGTATCCGATTTTTAGGGTTTTCTTTTTCTTTTTTTTTTATTTGGGTTGGGTATTTATTTTGGGTTGGGTATTTTGGCCCAAAATATGTATATATATGTAATATATGTATTTGTATTTTTTGATTTATGAAATTGAGATTAAAATTTAAAAATTAAAAATTGTTCTAATTAAACTTCAAAAAATTATTTTACTAGCTATTTGTAGTAATTTTTAATTAAAGCACTCAAAACTAAAATGAACTAATTTTTTATGATTTTCTTCTATTATTTTTGAAAATACGTTAATAATACTAAAAAAATGTAAAATTGAGAATCTTAAAGCATATATATTTTTTTGTATTTTAATTATGAGTTATTATGTGACTAATTAATATAAGATGCAACATACTTCTTAAATTTGTGAAAATCATTTTATTTGATATTTTTGGAATAATTTGCTTAGGGTAAAAATCACGTGCTCACAGCCTCAATATCTCAAAAGGGGCCATAAACCTAGGAGTCAACTTCCCTTTCTCCACAAATCTCATAACGCCCTTCATAGGCAAAACCCAAATCAGGACCCACTCTTCAACCATGTAGGAAACAACACGAACCTTTGGGTCTGCATAACTCTTCTGTCTGGACTGGGCTGTGCGGAGTGTATCCTGAATTACCTTGAATTTGTCCAAAGCATCCTTTACCAAGTCTATGCCCAATAATCTAGCCTCACCTGGCTCGAACCAACCTACCGGGGATCTATACCGCGTACCCTATAAAGCCTCATACAGTGCCATTTGAATGCTGGACTGATAACTGTCGTTGTAGGCAAACTCCGCCAATGGCAAGAATTGATCCCAAGTCCTTCCAAACTCAATCACACACGCACTGAGCATATCCTCAAGAATCTAAATAGTGCGCTCGGACTGTCCGTCCGTTTGAGGGTGAAATGTCGTGCTCAACTCCACCCGAGTACCTAACTCATGCTGTACGGCCCTCCAGAACCGTGATGTGAGATGAGTACCTCTATCTGAAATGATGGAAACTAGAATGCAATGCAGGTGGAAGTTCTCCTAGATATAAGTCTCCGCCAACCGCTCCGAAGAATAGGTAGTACACACAGAAATGAAATGCGTGGACTTGGTCAGCCGATCCACAATCACCTAAATGGCATCGAACCTCCTCGAAGTCCGTGGGAGCCTAACTACAAAGTCCATGGTGATCCGCTCCCACTTCCACTCTTGAAATCTCTATCTGCTGAAGCAATCCACCCGGTCTCTGGCGCTCATACTTCACTTGCTAACAATTAAGACACCAAGCTACAAACCCAACTATATCTTTCTTCATCCGCCTCCACCAATAGTGCTGCCTCAAATCCTAGTACATCTTCATGGAACCCAGATGAATGGAATACCGCGAACTATGAGCCTTCTCTAGTATCAACTCTCTAAGCCCATCAACATTGGGTACACAAACTTGACCCTGCATCCTCAATACCCCGTCATCACCCATCGTCACATCTCTGGCATCGCCATGCAAAACCTTGTCCTTGAGAAAAAGCAAATAAGGGTCATCAAACTGACGCTCTCAGATATGATCAAATAGTGAAGACCGAGAGACCACGCAAGCTAGAACCCGACTGGGCTTCGAAAGATCCAATCTTACAAACTGGCTGGCTGAGGCCTGGACATCCATCGCCATGGGCCTCTCTGCTGCTGGTAAATAAGCCAAACTCCCCAAACTCTCTGCCCGGTGGCTCAAAGCATCAATCACAATATTGGCCTTGCCTGGGTGATACAAAATAATGATATCACAGTCCTTTACAGCTCTAACCACCTCCTCGCAAATTAAGGTCCTTCTGCTTGAATAGATGTTGCAAACTCCGGTGATCAGTATAAATTTCACAAGGCACACCATACAATTAATGACGCCAGATTTTCAAGGAGTGTACAATAGCAGCTAACTCGAGATCATGGACAGGATAATTCTCCTTATGTACCTTCAACTGACTGGATGCATAGGCAATCACCCTACTGTCCTACATCAATACCGCTCCAAGGCCATCCTTCGAGGCATCCCAATAGACAGTATAAGACCCCAAACCGGTAGGCAATATCAAAACTGGGGTTGTAGTCAAAGCTGTCTTGAGCTCCTGAAAGCTCTCCTCACACACTTCCGTCCACTGGAACGGAGCACCCTTCTGGGTCATCCTGGTCATAGGTGCAATAGATGAAAACCCCTAAATAAATCGATGGTAATAATCTGCCAAGCCAAGAAAACTATGAGTCTCTATAGCTGAGGATGGTCTGGGCCAACTCTGCACTACCTCCACTTTCTTCGGATCCACCTGAATACCCTCACTCGAAACCAGATGACCTAAGAATGCCACGAAATCAAACCAAAACTCACATTTCAAGAACTTAGCATATAGTGTCTTCTCTCTCAAAGTCTGGAGCACTGTCCTCAGGTTCTACTCATGATCTTCCTGACTCCAGGAATATACCAGAATGTCGTCAATAAAGACAATAATGAATGAATCAAGATATGGCCGGAATACACTGTGCATCAAATACGTAAAGGGTGCTGGGGCATTGGTCAGCCCAAATGACATAACAAGGAACTCGTAATGACCATACCGAGTCCTGAAGGTAGTCTTCGGGATATCTGGCTCCCGAATCTTCAACTGATGATAGCCTGAACGTAAGTCAATATCAGAAAACACACAAGCATCCTGTAACTGGTCAAACAGGTCACCAATACGGGGCAAAGGATAATGGTTCTTCACTATAACCTTGTTCAACTGGCGATAATCAATACACATATGCATAGACCATCCTTCTTATTCACAAATATGACAGGCACACCCCAAGGTGATACATTGGGCTGAATGAAACCCTTATCAAGCAATTCCTGTAGCTGCTCCTTCAACACCTTCAACTCAGGAGGAGCTATAAGGCATAGAGGAATAGAAATGGGTTGAGTGCCCGAAAATAGATTAATGTCAAAATTAATATCTCTGTCTGGCGGCATGCCCAGAAGGCTAGCTGGAAACATATCAGAGAAATCTCGTACTACTGGTACTGAAAATACTGTAGGGGTATCAATACTGACATCTCTCACATAAGCTAGATACGTGTCATACCCCTTTTCAACCATATGCTGAGCCTTAAGGAATGACATAACTCTACTGGAAGTATGATCTGAGGTACCCCTCAACTCTACTTGCGGTACACCTGGCATAGCTAGCATCACGATTTTTGCATGACAATCAAGAATAACATAATGGAGCGACAACCAATCCATGCCTAAAATAACCTCAAAGCCTACCATGCTTAGCAATAACAAATCGGCTTTGGTCTCAAAACCACTAAGAGCAATCAAACACAACCGATAAACGCGGTCCACAACAAGAGAACCTTCAATAGGAGTAGAAACATAAATAGGAGAACTCAAAGAAATCTCGAGATACGCCCAAATACAGGGCAAAATAAGAGGACACATAAGAATAAGTGGAGCCTGGATCGAATAGAACCAATGCATATCTATGACGAACAAGGATAAAACCTGCGATGATAGAATCGGAAATGACTGCCTCGGTACGGGCAGGGAGGGCATAGTATCTGTCCTGGTCTCCCCCTCTAAGGCGACCTCTACCTCCCCGACCTCCACCTTTAGCTGGCAGGGCAGGTGGGGTAGTAAGTGGTGCTGAAATCATAGCCTGGGAACTCTACTGAGCACGCTGTGGCTGAGAAGTTTGTGGAGGCGCATCCCTCCCTGGTCTAGGGCAATACCTCACCACATGGCGCATGTCACCACATTCAAAACAACCTCGCGCCTAACATGGCAGTGGGAACTGTGTGGTACGGGTACTCTGAGACCCATGAACACCAAAAATACTGTGCGAAGTCTAAGACACAAACTGAGCTGGCTGACCCACAAAACCTCTACCATACCGTACTCTTCCTCCAAAATAAGGGCCAGTGGATCTCTCTAGTCTCCGAGGTCTCCTCGCCTCCCTATACTCTCTCTCCTGACCTCGTTTTCCTCTACTCAGCGAGACATCCTCACAACTTGTTGAACTGGGACTACAGGCTGTGTTACCATGACACCTAGAACTTGACCAATGGGAATTCGATGCTCTAGAGTGGGGACGGCGGGAGTCTAGGTCCCTCCCCCGATCTGTGAAGTAGTTGGTATCCGGCGCCTGGGCTCCAGTTGGAACTGCTAGTGGTTCCTCTGTAGCAACTCACGTGGGTGCTCTGGCTGCACCGTGTGTGCGTCCTCAGCCTTTACCTGCCCCGACCTCTGACGGCTCTTGGAGGGGCACGAAAGTCCGGTCACCTCTAGTAGCATGTGTCCTCACCATTTGTGAGAAAATGGAGGACAAAAATTTAGGATTTAATGTCAAAAATCTCGCAAGACATGGAAATCAAATGAAGTGGGAATTTTCCTAACGGTTACATAGCCTCTCGTAGATAAGTATAGACGTCTCTTTACCGATCCACGAGACTCTAATGAACCGGCTTGTGATTCATGACTCCTATGAACCTAGGGCTCTGATACCAACTTTTCACGTCCCAAGTTCGCCCTCCGTGAATTATCATGATGGAACCTAGTCTCTAAGACTAGGTAAGCCTAACAATTGCGAAAAAGGAACAAAATGCGGAAAACTAATAAAAACTGAAGATAAACAAATGCAGAAGTGTTTAAGATACCGCTCGGCATATACCAATACAAGATCTTGAAAACTGAATAATTTTTGAAACTCGGAATCCCATGAATCACAAGCTGAGAGATACATAAAGAGTTCTAACTCCAGAAATGTCTATCAACAAGGAAAAATACGGAAGAGCTAAACTAGTACAGAGAATAGAAAGGGACTCCTTGGACTGCGGATGCGATAGATATACCCCGATGTCTCTACAAAAGGTGCCTCGTCTCAAGGGTGATAAGACTGAGTGAAAGTACCTAGATCTGCACATGAAAAACATGTGCAAAAAGGGCATGGGTACACCACAGCAGTACTCAGTAAGTGCCAAGCCTAACCTCGGTTGGGTGGTGACGAGGAAAGTCAAGGCTCTATTGAGGTTAAATGAAATACAAGGTATAACAGTATAGAATATTACAATATAATTAAGTGCAACAGTAAGAAGTAACACGGGATAGGAAGAACAACAACAGCTATAACAGAGAAAAAAAATCACATAAAGGAATACAACTCAACACAGTGATAACAACCGGGGATCTACCAGGATACCGTCCTGTAGCCCCCAAATGTAAATATCCAGCAACCCGGGGATCTACCAGGATACTGTCCTATAGCCCCCAAATTTAAATGTCCAGTGGATCTCCCGGGTGTCGTCCTGTAGTCCAACTCATAGTGCGCCCGGGATCTAACGGAATCTCAGTCCATAGTCCCCAAATATGAATATGCTGGGGGATCTACCAAAATATCAATCCGTTGTCCCAAATAAACATACAACGGGTATTGACCGGGATATCGCCCGTAGTCCCAATGTAAACACACAACACGAAGAATATTCAATTCAAACCAATTTCATACCAAGGTAAAACAGGTATCTCTAACCTGGCATGCTGCACAAAATTTAAATAAAACAGTTTGAGAAAGTAAAGCAATTAAGGCAACTAGACATGCTTCCCTAAGCTAACAATAGGCTTCAATTACAAGTGATATAAACAGGAAAAAGGAATCACAATTATAGTTACTTAAAGAAAAATGGATTTTCAACAATTAGCACAAGTACGCACTTGTCACCCCACGTACAAGGAATTTCAAATATCAATAATACCTAATCCTAAGGAGAGTTTCCCCACACAAGGTTAGGCAAGCCACTTACCTCGAACCGACTCAAAATTAACCTGAAATCACGTTCTTGCCATGTTTAATCGACTCCAAATGGCCCAAATCTGTTAAATTCAATTGTATAATATAAATAACACTTCAAGTAACTGATTCTACAAATAAATTCTAAGATAATATGCAAAATTAGGTAAAATGACCAAACGCCTTCCGGGTCCACGCCTCGGAATCAGGTAAATTTTATATTTTTAGAATCCTCATACTCTCACGAGTTTAGTCATACCAAAAGTACTAAAATCAGACCTCAAATGGTCCCTCAAATCACCACTGAAAGCTCTCCAATTAACCAAGCCCTAACTCCCAATTTACAACTGATTTTTCTTCAAATTTCATGCTCAAATGATAAAATTCACCATAATAACGAGTTTAGGTTCCAAAAAATCTTACCTCCTTGAAGCTCCCTTGAATCCTCTCTCAAAAACCTCCCAAAAGCTCAAAAACCGTAAGAAAATGGTGAAAGAATGGGCAAAAATCGCGACTGAACCTTTATATATGTTCTGGCCCAGGACTTTCGCACCTGCGGACACTTCCCCGTACCTGCGGACCCGCACCTACGGTTCTAGGTGCGCATCTGCAAGATTTCATGAAATTCCCTTTGGTCACACCTGTGCTTCTTGTACCGCACCTGCGGAAATTGGCCTTCCCTCACACGGTTGCATTTGCGGTCTCTCAGCCACTTCTGCGGTGCCGCGTTATGATAGCAGACTCAGCAGCTTCAGCTGCAAATTTTGAATTCCAAACTTCCCAACCTTTCCGTTAACCATCTGTAATTATCCCGAGGCCCCCGGGACCTTAACCAAAAGCACGAACAATTCATACACCACTATTCAAACTTATACCAACCCATAAAAAACCTAAAACAACATTGAAATACCGAATTAACATCGGATCCAAGCCTAAGAACTTAAACAAACTTTTGAATTACGCTTTCGATTAAAAAGTCTATCAAACCTCGCCCGAATGACTTGAATTTTGCAAGCACGTCACATTCAACACTACGGAGCTACTCCAACTTCCAGAATTCCATTCTGACCCCGATGTCAAAATCTCACTATCGAACCGGAAACTTTTAAAATTCAAATTTCAGCATTTCAAGCCTAATTAAGCTACGGACCTCCAAAACACAATCCGATCACGCTCCTATATCCAAAAACACCAAACGGAGCTAACGAAACCAACGAAATTCCATTTCAAGGCCGTCTTCTAACTGTTTCAACTATGGTCCAAATTTTAAAACTTAGACTCTCATTTAGGGACTATGTGTCCCAAAACTCTTTGAAACTCTAAATAAATCCTCCCGACAACTCACAATTGCAGAAACAAACACGGGGAATGTAGTTAATAGGGGATGGGGGCATTAATTCTTAAAACGACCGGCCGGGTCGTTACTTCCTCCCACACTTAAACATCTATTCATCCTCGAACGAGAATAGAGACATACCCTAAGTAGTGAAAAGATAAGGGTAACGGCTGCGCATATCCTGCTTGGTCTCCCAAGTCGCCTCCTCGACCGGCTGACCCCTCCACTAAACCTTCACTGATGCAATGTTCTTTGACCTCAGCTTTTGAATCCGCCTGTCCAAAATAGCTGACGGCTCCTCAACATAAGATATATCCTTTTCCAATTGGACTGAACTGAAATCCAACACGTGCGACATATCACCGTGAGACCTCCGGAGCCTCGAAACATGAAATAACGGATGAACTCCTGCTAAGATGGAAGGTAATGTAAGCTCATAAGCAACCTCTCCAACACGCCTCAATATCTCAAAAGGGGCAATAAACCTCAGACTCAACTTCCCTTTCTTCACAAATCTCATAACGCCCTTCATAGGCGAAACCTGAAGACGAACCCACTTTCCCACCATGAAGGAAAAATCATGAACCTTCGGGTCCGCATAACTCTTTTGTCTGGACTGGGCTACGTGAGTCTATCCTGAATTACCTTGACTTTCTCTAAAGCATCATATACCAAGTCTGTGTCCAATAATCTAGCCTCAACCGGCTCGAACCAACCCACCAAGGATCAACACCGCCACCATATAAATCCTCATACAGTGCCATCTGAATGCTGGACTAATAACTGTCGTTGTAGGCAAACTCCGCCAATGGCAAGAAATGATCCCAAGTCCCTCCAAACTCAATCATACACGCATGGATCATATCCTCAAGAATCTGAATAGTGCTCTTGGACTGTCCGTTCGTTTGAGGGTGAAATATCGTGCTCAACTCCACCCAGTACCTAACTCATGCTGTACGGACCTCTAGAACCATGATGTGAACTGAGTACCTCTATATGAAATGATGGAAACTGGAATGCCATGCAGGCAGACAATCTCCCGAATATAAATTTCCACCAACCACTCCGAATAATAGGTAGTACTCACAGGAATGAAATGCGTGGACTTGGTCAGCCGATCCAAAATCACCCAAATGGCATCGAACCTCCTCGAAGTCCGTGGGAGCCCAACTACGAAGTCCATGGTGATCCGTTCCCACTTCCACTCCGAAAATCTTTATCTGCTGAAGCAATCCACCCGATCTCTGGCGCTCATACTTCAACTGCTGACAATTAAGGCACTGAGCTATAAACCCAACTATATCTTTCTTCATCCGACTCCACCATTAGCACTGCCTCAAATCCTGGTACATCTTCGCAGCAACCACACGAATGGAATACCGCGAACTATGGGCCTCCTCTAGAATCAACTCTCGAAGCCCATCAACATTGGGTACACAAACTCAATCCTGCATCCTTAATACCTCGTCATCACCCATAGTCACATCTCCGGCATCGCCATGCAAAACCTTGTCCTTGAGAGCAAGAAAATGAGGGTCATCAAACTGACGCTCCTGGATACGATCAAACCGGGAAGAACGAGAGACCACGCAAGCTAGAACCTGAATAGGCTCCGAAAATTCCAATCTCACAAACTGGCTGGATAAGGCCTGAACATCCATCGCCATGGGCCTCTCTACTTCTGGTAAATAAGCCAAACTCCCCAAACTCTCTGCCCGGCAGCTCAAAGCATCGGCCACCATATTGGCCTTGCCTGGGTGATACAAAATAGTGATATCACAGTCTTTCAGCAGCTCTAACCACCTCCTCTATCACAAATTAAGGTCCTTCTGATTGAACAGATGCTGCAAACTCCAGTGATTAGTATAAATCTCACAAGGAACATTGTACAATTAGTGACGCCAGATCTTCAAGGTGTGTACAAAAGCAGCTAACTTGAGATCATGGACAGGATAATTCTCCTATGTACCTTCAACTTTCTGGACATATAGGCAATCACCCTACTGTCCTGCATCAATATCGATCCAAGGCCCACCCTGGAGGTATCATAATAGAAAGTATAAGAACCCAAACCGGTAGGCAATATCAAAACTGGGGCTGTAGTTAAAGCTGTCTTGAGCTCTTGAAAGGTCTCCTCACACTCTTCCATCCACTGGAACGGAGCACCCTTCTGGGTCATCCTGGTCATAGGTGCTGCAATAGATAAAAACCCATAAACAAATCAACGGTAATAGCCCGCCAAGCCAAGAAAATTGCGGGTCTCTGTAGCTGAGGATGTTCTGGGCCAACTCTGCACTGCCTCCACTTTCTTCGGATCCACCTTAATACCCTCACTCGAAACCACGTGACCCAAGAATGCCACGGAATCAAACCAAAATTCACATTTTAAGAACTTAGCATATAGTTTCTTCTCTCTCAAAGTCTGGAGCACTGTCCTCAGGTGCTTCTCATGATCTTCCGAATCCGAGAATATACCAGAATGTCGTCAATAAAGACAATAATGAATGAATCAAGATATGGTCGGAATACACTGTGCATCAAATACATGAAGGCTGCTGGGGCATTGGTCAGACCAAATAACATAACGAGGAACTCGTAATGACCATACCGAGTCCTGAAGGCAGTCTTCGGGATATCTGGATCACGAATCTTCAATTGATGATAGCCTGAACGCAAGTCAATCTTAGAAAACATATAAGCACCTTGTAACTGGTCAAACAAATCACCAATACGGGGCAAAGGATAATGGTTCTTCACTGTAACCTTGTTCAACTGGCAATAATCAATACACATACGCATAGAACCATCGTTCTTCTTTACAAATAGGATAGGAGCACCCCAAGGTGATACCCTAGGACGAATGAAACCCTTATCAAGCAATTCTTATAGTTGCTCCTTCAACTCCTTCAACTCAAGAGGAGCCATATGGCACAGAGAAATAGAAATGGGCTAAGTGCCCAGTAGTAGATTAATGCCAAAATCAATATCTCTATCGGGCAGCATGCCCGGAAGGTTAGCTGGAAACGCTTCAGAGAAATCCCGTACTACTGGGACTGAATCAACTTTAGGGGTATCAATACTGACATCTCTCACATAATCTAGATACGCGTCACACCTCTTCAACCATACACTGAGCCTTAAGGAATGAAATAACTCTACTGGAAGTATGATCTAAGGCACCGCTCCACTCTATTCGCCGTGCACCTGGCATAGCCAGCGTCACGACTTTCACGTGACAATCAAGAAAATCATAATGGGGTGACAACCAGTCCATGCCCATAATTACATCAAAGCCTACCATGCTGAGCAATAAAAAATTAGCTCTGGTCTCAAAACCACTAAGAGCAATCAAACACGACCGATAAATACGGTCCACAACAAGCGAACCTCCAACATGAGTAGAAACATAAACTGGAGAACTCAAACAAATCTCGAGATACGCCCAAATACGGGGCAAAGTAAGAGGACACATAAGAATAAGGAACCTGGATCGAATATAATCGATGCATCTCTATGATGAAAAAGGATAATACCTGTAATGATAGAATCAGAGGCGACAACCTCGGTACAGGCAGGGAGGGCATAGTATCTGGCCTGGTCTCCCCCTCTAAGGAGACCTCTACCTCTACGACCTCCACCTCTAGCTGGCGGGGCAAGTGGCATAGAAACCGGCATGTCACCACACTCAAAACAACCTCACGCCTGACGTGGCAGCGGGAACTGTGCGGTATGGGTACTCTGAGACCCCTGAACACCTGAAATGCTGTGCAAAGTCTGAGACGCAAACTGAGTTGGCTGACCCACAAAACCTCTACCATGTCATACTCTTCCTCCAGAATAAGGGCCAGTGGATCTCTCTGGTCTACGAGTCTCCTCACCTCTATATACTCTCTCTTCTAACCTCGTCTTTCCTCTACTCGGCAAGAGATCCTCACCACCAACTGAACTGGGACCACATGCTGTGTTGCCATGACACTTGGAACCTAACCAATGGGAACTCGATGCTCTGGAGTGGGGACTCTGGGAGTCTGGGTCCCTCCCCCGATCTATGAAGTAGTTGGTACAACCTGAATTAATCCCGCCTGAATCAAGGTACCAAACATGCTCAGGAATTGGGTTAAAGTCTCTTGAAGTGCTGGAGTAGTGGTAGCAACAGGCGTATTCGGTGCCTGGGCTCCAGCTCGAACTGTTGGTGGTTCCTCTGTAGTAGCTCGCGTGGGTGCTCTGGCTGCACCGCGTGCGTGTCCTCGGCCTCTACCCTGGCCACGACCTCTGACGGCTCTCGCAAGGGGCACATGTGTCTGGTCTCTTTCAGTAGCATGCGTCCTCACCATCTCTGAGAGAATGGAAGACAAAAGATCAGTATTTGATGTCAAAAATCTTGCACGACAAGGAAATCAAATGAAGTTGGAATTTTCCTAGTGGTTACATAGCCTCTCATAGATAAGTATAGACGTCTCGTACCAATTTGTGAGACTCTAATAAACTGGCTTGTGATTCATGACTCCTTTGAACCTAGGGCTCTGATACCAACTTGTCACGACCCAAGTTTGCCCTCCGTGAACTGTCATGATAGCACCTAGTCTTTACGACTAGGTAAGCTTAACAATTGCGGCAAAAAAAATGCAGAAAACTAATAAAAACTGAAGATAAACAAATACAGAAGTATTTAAGATGTCGCTCGGCATATACCAATACAAGATCTCAAAAACTAAACCATTCCCAAACCCGGAATCCCATGAATCACAAGCTAAGATATACATAAAGATCTCTAACTCCAGTAATGTTTATCAACAAGGAAAAATACAAAAGGTCTAAAGTAGTACAGAGAATAGAAAGAGACTCCTTGGTCTGCGGACGCGGAAGATATACCCCGAAGTCTCTACAAAGGCGCCTCGTCTCAAGGGTGATAAGACTGAGTGAAAGTACCTGGATCTGCACATGAAAAACATGCACAGAAAGGGCATGGGTACACCACAACAGTACTCAGTAAGTGCCAAGCCCAACCTCAGTAGGGTAGTGACGAGGAAAGTCAGGGCTCTACTGAGGTTAAATGAAATACAAGGTAACAGTATATACTATTACAGTATAATTAAGTGCAACGCTAAGAAGTAACGCAGGATAGGAAGAATAACAACAACTATAACAGAGATGAAATAATCACAGAAAGGAATACAGCTCAACACAGAGATAACAACCGGGGATCTACCAGGATACCGTCCTGTAACCCCAAATGTAAATATCCAGCAACTCGGGGATCTACCAGGATACCGTCCTATAGCCCCCAAATGTATATGTCCAGTGAATCTCCCGGGTGTCGTCCTGTAGTCCAACTCATAGTGCTTCGGAGATCTACCGGAATCTCGATCTGCAGTCCCTAAATATAAATATGCATGGGGATCTACCAAAATATCAATACCTAGTCCCAAATAAATATGCAAGGGGGATCTACCGAGATATCGCCCATAGTCCCAAAGTAAACACACAACAACAACACGAAGAATATTCAATTCAAACCAATTTCATATCAAGGTAAAACAGGTATCTCTAACCTAGCATGCTGCATAGAATTTAAATAAAATAATTTGAGCAGGCAATGCAATTAAGTAAACCAGTCATGCTTCCCTAAGCTAACAGTAGGTTTAAATTACAAGTGGTATAAACAGGAAAAAAGAATCACAATTATAGTTACTTAAAGAAAATGGATTTTTAACAGCTAGCACAAGTGCGCACTGTGAGCACGTGATTTTTACTCTAAGCAAATTATTCCAAAAATATCAAATAAAATAATTTTCACAAATTTATGAAGTATATTGCAACTTTTATTACTTAGTCACATAATAACTAATAATTAAAATACAAAAAATATATATGCTATAAGATTCTCAATTTTACATTTTAGTAGTATTAACGTATTTTAAAAATAATAGAAGAAAATCATAAAAAATAGTTCATTTTATTCTTGAGTGCTTTAATTAAAAATTACTCCAAATGGCTAGTAAAATAATTTTTTGAAGTTTAATTAGAACAATTT
>MU752619.1:40985-76935 GCA_026770625.1 Nicotiana glauca | reverse complement strand
CCCGTTTAATTTAACCCTTTTCTTTTCATCACCATCGTC
The DNA here is from genome assembly GCA_026770625.1 of Nicotiana glauca. Lineage (NCBI taxonomy): Eukaryota > Viridiplantae > Streptophyta > Magnoliopsida > Solanales > Solanaceae > Nicotiana > Nicotiana glauca. The sequence continues at coordinate 76,896 of MU752619.1, read as the reverse complement.
GCAGCGGTTGCTGGAAAAGTTGACGCAAAATCATTCCCATACACATCTCTTCTCCCATATCAGCTACTCAACAAGGCCTTTTTAAAAACTCTCAAATATCTCCATTTTCATTTCATTCAACTATGAAGATATTTTATAAAAAAGACGCAATTTATCCAGCTTTCCTTTAGTTTCACACCATATGTTTTTCTTATTGCACCTTTTACTCTTACTGTTACTTTTTCTTATAAAATAAAGAAGTCTTTAACTTCTCTGATTTCTTGCTTTTCCGACTGGCAACTTTTCTGGCAATCGAACCACTACCTACAAGTCTACCACAAGCAACACACCTTCTGAAACCTCCTATAGCGATGGTAAAAAGGCAGCAACGGCGGTGGTGCTGACCATGTAATCTTCGGTATTTTTCCCGGCAATTGAAGAACCACCCACAAGTGTACTGTGTACAGCTATCAAATCAACACAGCTTCCGTCAACTTATGCTGGCAAAATAGATTCATTTAGCTACTACAATTTTTGCTATTAGTATATGAATTACTAAGTAAAATGGGATTCATCACCTAGCCGACAACTTATTTAGTATACTTTTTTTATGTTTATAAAAATGGATTAAAAAGCAAAACAGAGTAGTATAAGAAAGAAACGAGAAATAGAAACAATAGAAAGTTCTGTTTTTTGGTGTGACATAGTGGTCGAGATTGGTCAGAGACTAAAGGTTGTCGAGTTAATTTTTCGGGCGTTAAAAGAAAGGGGTTAAATTAAACGAGTCGGCTATGAATAGGCTATCATATCCGATTGGGTTCAAATTAAATGGGTTGGTATTATTTTAAAAGGCCACGTGTTTGTTTCTGAATGGATAAATCATGCACCGTGGCTGCCGCTTGATCATAAGGGTATATCTGAGCAAAGAGTATAAACGGCAAGGTTCTAAATGAGCCGAACTTCTAACTAGGTCTATATATAGACCTTTTTCTAAAGTTCAGGGACAAATAAGGACCTTTTCCGTTGAATCAAATAGTGATGAATAATTTAGGACTAAATTAAAAATATATTATTTTTAACACGAAATGAATTCTTACACTTAACAAAAGAAAACTACCAATCAAACTAGAATGTAAAAATAAAGAACTATACTAAAAGTGCAAACTATTAACATTTACCATTAAATTTTTGAAACTTCATATAAAAATATACATATATATAAGTGTAATAATAAATTTGAAATAGTTATTCCTATAATCAGTTTGGTTTAGTTTTTTTTTTATTAAAACCAAAACAAATTAAGTTTGATCGAATTTTAAAATTCAAACCCAAATCCAAACTAATCCAAAAAGTATCGATTTTTTTTATCGGTTTGATTTGATTTTCGGTTTGGTTCGATTTTTCGGATTTTTATGAACATCCTTAGACTGATGAATGATGTTGGTGTAAACCATGACATCCCATGTTCAAATCCCAATAGAAATTTTTTTTAAAAAAATACTAGGTGATGTTCTTCCCTTTGTCTAAACTTAGGTAAGTAGACTCGATACTTGTGCTGGTAAAAGGTAGTATATATCTAGCTAAATAATTAAGGTGCACGCATAATCCAAACTCCGCCATTATAAACAAAAGCATTCAAAAATCAATATTACAAGGCGTTACTTCATATTCTTAAGCTGCTTGTAACAGTACCCTTAGTAAAAAATCCACCTGAATTATAGCCCATCTTCACCCAAAAAACAATTAGCATTATTCCCAAATTGATGTGTCGAATTAACTCTACTTGCAAGACGTCTAGACCAACTTTGTGTTAACTCAAATCCATCACTAGAAATCAACAAAAAATCAGAATTCCGATTTCTTTTAAGTAGTTATCTCAATGAACGTATTTTCTTAGTCCAAGATATCCAGATGCATATACAGATCAGAGTCTTGATGTTAGAAGAAGATATGAGGAGTAAATTCTAGTTATCTTTATGCCTACCACTTAAGTAGCTCTCTTTGAGGTCCTGCAGAGCATCCCTCAGAGAATCTTCATCCTGATCAGAAAATTTCAAGCACATCAGCCGTTGAGCCACTTGGTAAGTCAATTGTATGTCCTGATATTGTCTGTAATTCCCCTCCATTCTCTTCATTTCCTATACGAAGGCGAAAAAAGGCAATCCAATCAACGCAAAATGGATGTGCAATTCTAACTATCTCGAAGCTTGGCAAATTGAAGCACAAAATTCAGTGAAGTAATGCAATGCATTGGAAATCTGATGGTTAGAAATATTTGAAAATGCAAGGATGAGATAACCTCCGCGCCTATGTGAGGTTTACAAAGCATAGTCGGTCCCAAGATTGGATGAAGAAGTAAGATTGTGATACGTTGTTGGCCAATTTAAAATAGTCTAAGATGCAAGGCAAGGTAGGGGTAAGGTCTGCGTGCACAAGGTGTGATAATATTTTAAAGATTCTTTGGCCAAGTGTTTAGGCATTCTAGAAGTTAAAATACATGGCAAGATGCATGCAAAGTGCCTTGACAAATGGCAAAGAGCCTTGACAAATGGCAAGACAAATCTTGAGTCTTTTTGCCTATAAAATGGTCTTTCCACAAGACAATTTAATCATAAAAAAAAAACACTTCTCATACGTCTCTCTTCTCTAATATCCTCTAAATAAAATAGAGATAAGCTTGTTTAATCCTGGAGAAATATTTCACACTACTGAAATAGTTTCTTAAGACAGTGCCCAGCACGACTCAAGCCAGTTGGTGTATTTCTGCTCAAAAATTATTTTATTGCAGTATTATTATTACTGTTATTATTTTCGGTATCATATCTCTACACAAGGTAGGGGTAAGGTCTGAGTACACACTACCCTCCTCGGACCCCACTTGTGGGATTACATTGGGCATGTTGTTGTTGTAAGATGAAAGATAGTTACTGTGATTTCTACTTTCCTGTTTGAATCATAAAGTATTTTGAACACCTAATGGCAATTTCTTAGACGAGACATTGTTTGTTGAAGTTAAAATAAATTACCTTCTCTTTAATCCTAGATGTGATTTTTTTGGCAGTTTCTACTACTGAACTTGGTAGTCCAGCCACCCCTGCTAACATAAGGCCATAATGTGGTACGTGACGCAGTCCATCCTTCAATAGAAACTAATAAGGAAACACAAGAGGAAATAAGTAGTCAGGTATAAATTGGCTATAAACCCTTGAATGATTCAGAGATATACCTTGAAGTCCATGCGGTTATTCCTCACATCAACATCAAAATGAAGAATTTTCACATTCGGATACATGGTGGCTAGCTCTGAAAGATTTTCCATATGAGTAGCAAATATTGAGTACCTGAAAACAGCTTAAAAAGAATCACAGTCTGGACAAGAAATCCACCCCTTCACCTCTCTTACCGGGGAAAAACAGAAAAATCTAAGTGCGCACTACAACCACTACTACGCTGCTGTCTCAAACAAGTTGGGCTCACTATATGAAAAGGTCTTATACGACCAAAGAGACGAAAATGGAGGTATATACATGGGTTGGACTATGAAACTTGGCTGTATATATTACATGGAAACTATAAAATACATTCAAACACCTCCCAGCAGTTCTCTGCCAATATGCTAAACAGAATTATGAAGTCTAAAACTCTGAGAAATAATTACATCTAGGAAGTGACAAGATGAAGAATTTTATTAACAATCTCCACAAAACAAATGAAGAAATCTATTAGGATAATATCTTCTCTATAAGGAACTTTAAAGGCTCAGTGAACAATCCTACGTGTAACCCCAGATGAGTGCTAAAGGCCTTTACTTCTTGCAAGAAAATGTAGCGACAACATTCAAGGTCCAGTTCAGTATTTATTGGTATTTAACTTCCACATTCAAATAATAAAAGACGTAAATTTTCAAGCATGATGTTCCCTTGGTATACTGCAGAAGTCTTTTGTAGGTTTACCCCAACATTATTGATTGGTTTCTAATTTTTTCGTTCCTTATTTGAATCCTGCTTCTTAGAAGCCCCAGAATTGGTAGTCTTTCCTACCATTTATAGTATCCAGGTAAGAGCAGGATTTTTTAGCAGTTCACAATTACCAAAATGATCCTTCAACTTATGAAGTGCAAAATTAAAGCCTAAATTTCAAACTTTACTGCAGTTCATACAATGTAAAATATAAGCTACCTAGCTAATCTTCTAGTTATAGGTTTTGTTATGAAATACATGCTTGGGCTACTTAACCATACTGCCTTTTAACATTGAAATACAAAGAGAGCTTTGGGATTACGCTTTAAGTGCCAATAGCTGCTCACAACAGCTCCATGCGATTGCAAATCCATCAGAGGACGAAGTTGCCCTCCCCAATTCATCCATAACGATCAGACTTCTGTATCCAGCAAAGGAGGTTCAAATCACACAGACAAACCTTCATGCCAATTTTGTGAAAACAATTTGTGAAACGATCTACCTAGAGGAGACGTTTTGCATTATAAAAGCCGTCTCCTTCATCTCTGTCATGAACTGCACAAACCACGGTTACACGAAATACTGGTGATTTCTATATTGGCCATCTCCATGAGAAGATGATTCAAATATAAAGAGCAAAATTTGCAATTTGAATAGGTCAAACTTCACCAGAAACTTAGCTAAACTAACGCTAAGCTTTTTCACAGGTACAACTAACTATTGCATAAATATATGAACAAAATCAATGCTCTTCTAAAATATAGAACTTTCAGACCACAATATACCATTCAAAATTAGAGCCTTAGAGGATCATACCGTGCTAGAGTTTGATTCGAGACTGTCCATTGTTCCCATCCTTGTAAAAATACGATCGACCACTCTCAAAGTGGCAAACCGAGCAGGAATATAGCAACCAATTTGAGCAAGGATGACAGTTAGACAAACTTGCTGAAGATAAGTACTTTTTCCACTCCTACAAAAATCAATATATGGGAGTTAATAGGTAGAAAAATGACAAAACCAAAAACTAATGTAAAAACTGTCTCGTAGTACTTATCAAGAAATTTGATGCTATTAAGGAACACGGTTCCTTACATGTTTGGGCCCATTACAATAGCCATATTTGATGCTTCAGAAAGAAAGATACCATTTGGCTGACAAAGAGAATTCAATCACCACGTCCATGTTCAGAAATTTCCAGTATCAAAGTAGAAAAGTCATTAACTTGCTCTGTGGAGAGAAATTTCAAACTTTTACTAAGATTTTTAGAAGAAACTAACATACAATGAAATCATTGTTTATGCTTTCCAGAATGGGGTGCCGTCCAGAATCAATTGCCAATGGGCCATCACCTATGAGAGAAGAAAAATTAGGCAATTGATTTATTCATATCTTGTCATCTAGTAAGTGTAGGGAGTTGTGACTAAATACTCACATGTAAAATTAGGTCTAGTATATCTATCAACTGGTTTAGTTGATATCGTGTGAGCAAATGAATTCACCATCATGTCTAAAAGGCACAACACTTCTGAAAGAACGGTAAGCACAGAGACATCCTCTCGTATTGCATCCATTAATGCTGCATATTAGTATGAAATGGCAAGACTTTTAAGTAGGATGAGTTCTCAAATAACAGCAGGGTAAACAGAATGAAGAGCATGGCACTTCCCTGAGTATGTTATATGTCAATACAGGTTAAAGATGCATTTTTTATGTGTTGAGCAGAATTGTCAGATACGCAAGAAAACTCATATTAGTATTGAAGCACTAACCATGAGAAGGGGAGTAATCTTCCAAGTACAGAAAAAAAGGAAGAGAACATTAACAAGAGCTGCCGTTCATCCTCATTCAGAGAAATCCCTATGATTCTAATCAACATGTCATTACTAGTGGATTTAGTGGTAAACCTAGTGTATGACTATCCAATTCATATTTTTCTAGCCAGAAGGAGCGCCACAATTGATAGTGGGCAAACATATACTATGTGCAAGTGCGGAGATACTCAAGTACTGGTACTCTGTTGCTAAGCATCTGGCTACCCATATAATGAAGGGAAGAAGTCCATGTCTGGAGCTATGCTATTGTAGAATCATTAAGGTGCACGGAAACTACTACTCAGATCTTTACCAGAGCCCAGGGCAGGCAATGAGAATTAAAAATATCATTGGAAGCTTTTATCAGAGATTTTGGCCTCTGCTAACATATAAAAGCTCTCTTTAAAAAAGAAAGTGCACTTGCAGAATTGAATCCAAAAGCACTCTCCTGCCCCACGCTCTCTCTCATTGCAGTCAAGCCTGATAGACCATATTATGGGGTTTTGATGCAGAATACAAGAGGAAAAAGATAAGATGTAAGATCATTCTTGCTATTTTACCAAAGCTCTAAAGATGTCATAATGATTTTTTATCTAAACTTATGTGTTAACATTAAGCTGATCTGCTGACAAATTTTTGTCTATATTATCATATTCTTGAGTCAAGGGCACTATACTAACACGGTATTTTGTACTGAATTTGCAGGAAATATACCCTACTATTCTCAGCATCTTTTCAGCAATTAAACAACGAAGGATCAGCCCCCAAGTTTCCACTCTTATTTCAAGTTCACGATCCACTAAATTGTGCTACATCAACTTTGTCCTCTAACATACGACTAAAACCACAAACTTAAGGATCAAAAATAGTCCCGATAGTTGCCTTAGTTCAAAATTCGAACACCAAAGATTTTGCTGACATAAGATGAAAAACCCGTAGTATGTTCAAATCATTTCTTCTTGCCCCATGGAAGCACCCCAAAAAATCAAAGCTTTATGAAGCAAATGCCTTAGTTATGAAGTAGCCGCTAATATTGTCATGCTGAAAAGACAAGCATTTGATTAGGTAGACAAGGGATTCAATGGCAATAGCAGAAAATGTTGTGAATTTCAACCATCAATTAACCTTCCAGGCAGAGTGCAGTCCTCAACCAGCATTCTTTAGCAGCAGACTTGTTCCTAGCATTCAACTGTGAATAAAAGCAGTGACTGAAGAATAACCACCTCGTCTATGAGCAAAGTTAAGGATTATGAAATGGTACATTCTTTCACAAAAGGAGCGAATAGGTTGATAACGCAACTGTATCCAAATAAAATAGTCCTTGGTTCAAAAGGAATTTTGTCTGCTAGTTGATGGATATTCTAATATCAAAATTGATGCTTATATGTGAACAGAAGGGAATGAGAAATATTTGGATCAATGACAGAATCTTAAAAGTTTCAGTCACAGTTAGCACATACAGACATGAAGCTCTGTACAGATTAAGACAGAATGCCACAAATTTTGAGGTTAACCAATTCCTGAACAGCCTTGCCTCTTTCACGTTTACATAGATCAGGGAATAACTCAAAAGTGCCATCCCTATTCTCAACTAACTTGTTTACTATCTTCCGGGAAACACCACTATATCATGCAGTATTTCAGGTCACAACAGGTTCTAGAAGTGCACAGAAGTCCAACTGATTCAGAAGACCATCCAAAGGAAAGAATGACCGCATAGCGAACTCTATAAAGTTAAACACTATGGCTATGTTTAAGACGTTTGTCCTCCTCCTGAAATATTTGCTCTTACTTTCTACTACTTTAATTGTCTTAAACTCTTAAAAAGTATTTTACACCACATGAAAGAAAAAAATTTACATATTTTCAAGAGTGTTAGTCATTCTCCACTACAGTTGTCTCTGTAATACTTGCTTTCACCAACCTATACAACTATATCACAAGACAGTATTCCCACACCTACCTTTCACATTATTGGATATTGAAAACATTTTACGCTGATCCACTAAATGGTTTTCCTCATAAAAACTTGCAAGAACAAATCTTATGGAATATGTTTTGCACCAAACCAAATGGAGCCTACAGAGGAATGTAGCAATGGATGTCAGGTAATACTCACTGAAGCAAGTTCAAGACTGGAGCAATGGACATTGTTTCCATGTTTCATGACCTGATTAGTGTGAAAGTTGTTAGAGGAAAAGAAGCATGAATGCTTAAGACCAGTTTTAATTTTTAACATAGCATGACAACCTGAATGAACTTGCTTGGCAGTTTTCCCTGTATGTCCTTCTGCGGAATGCTAAAGTAAAACCCTTTCCTGTTATTGAATGGGATCTTCAAGTTTGGCAGTCTGAAAACTTCACGATACTTATTTGCGAGGTCGTGTATAGCTACGAATTCAGTGTTTGTTAGAAACTAAGACAATGAACTTAGAAGGAAAAAGAACATGTAATATTGCAGAAAAAACCTTCACTGGTATCACAAAATGATCTACGGGCCATATCAAGAAGCCCATCAACTCCAGCCTTAAGAGCAAAACACTGCTGTGTCCGTGCTACAAAAGGAACTCGTGTATGAAGGACATCTTCATCAATCACTTCTCCAATTCTGAGAGAACAAATATCACATGGATAAAATAAACGTATGAATTGCAGTATTCATCGAATATCCTAAATCATATTAGAACTGCAAATCAGTTACAAGGATTGATAGATGCAAAGGAATAATTAGCTCATGGACGCGTTAGACAAAATTAAGGAGGAACAGGAATCCTCACTTTCAAAAAAACAAGAATGGAAAAAGAAGAAAGTCCTCCTTGAGGGGATTGAGGTGGAGAACATTCAAGATACATTAACAACGAAAAGAAAAGAACTGTCTGAATTCTGAAGAGGGCCTCACCAACATGGAGGGGGATTGGAGGAAAGTGTCAGGTATATAATCAAACTAGATTGGGTCGGCCCGGGCTTGCCCGGGCCCAACACTTTGGATTAGAGCATGTTTTATTTTGATAATTATTGTTTAACAGCATAATAAATACCATGATAAGTCTTGTTTAAATGGTGTTGCTCTGTGATGAAGGCAAGAATCAGTTGTAAGATCGGTTAACATTTCCCAAGCAGGAACACTTGCAATAAGAAGTTCAGTGTTTTATCATTGCAGATATAAAACTAACAAAATATGTCTTTTTTCAACCAATTTTACTAAAAACAACAACTACCCAGTAAAATCCCACCAGGTGGGGTCTGGGGAGAGTAATGTGTACGCAGACCTTACCCCTACCCGATATGGCAGAGAGGTTGTTTCCAATAGACCCTCGGCTCAGAAAAATGGAAATAAAAAGGAAAACAAGAAAAGACAACTCATTAGTAACTCCAGTAACAACCGCAATAGTAATGGAAGCATAACAACCAAAAGATGAAAGACATGCAATAACAGTAACCAATATCTAAGGCCCAGGGCTAAGATAAGCAGCAAGTACAAAGTGTATTCAGCCTAAACTGCAAGCTATCTAAGATCAACCCTAATCCAACCCCGCCTCACCCCCGAAACGAAGTAAGGAAAGTGCTACTACCCCCTAACCTACAACCCTAATGCTAGACCTCCAAGGGTCATGTCCTCGGAAATACGCAGACGTACCATGTCCTGCCTGATCACCTCCCCCAAATACCTCTTAGGCCTCCCTCTACCTCTTCTCGTACCCACCACTGCCAACCGCTCACACCTCCTTACCGGCGCATCAAGGCTTCTCCTCTGTACGTGCCCGAACCATCTGAGCCTTGCTTCCCGCATCTTGTCATCCACAGGGGACACACTCACCTTCTTCCGAATATCTTCATTCATAATCTTGTCTATCCTAGTGTGCCCGCACATCCACCTCAGCATCCTCATTTCTGCTACCTTCATCCTCTGGATATGGGAGTTCTTAACTGGCCAACACTCTGCTCCATACAACATGGCCGGTCTAACCACAGCTCTATAGAACTTACCTTTGAGTGGCAGTGGCACTTTCTTGTCACACAAAACTCCAGATGCAAGCTTCCATTTCATCCAGCCCGCCTCTATACGGTGAGTGACGTCCTCGTCGATCTCTCCATCCCCCTGAATCATCGACCCAAGGTACTTGAAGCTATCTCTCTTCGGGATAACCTGTGACCCAAGACTGACGTCCCTGCCTACTTCCCTCGACTCAGCACTAAACTTGCACTCCGGGTACTCTATCTTAGACCTGCTCAACTTGAAACCCTTAGACTCGAGGGTCTGTCTCCAAACCTCTAATCTCTCGTTAACACCGGCCCTCGTCTCATCAACTCGAACTATGTCATCAGCAAATAACATACACCATGGCACATCCCCTTGAATATGGTGTGTCACAGCGTCCATCACGAAGGCGAATAGGAACGGGCTAAGCGCAGAACCTTGGTGTAATCCCATAACAACCGGAAAATGCTCTGAGTCGCCTCCCACAGTCCTAACTTTGGTCTTAGCTCCATCATACATGTCCTTGATTGCCCTTATGGAGGCTACCGGCACGCCCTTCACCTCAAGACATCTCCAGAGCACCTCCCTAGGAACCTTGTCGTACGCTTTCTCCAAGTCGATAAACAACATGTGCAGATCCTTCTTCTTATCCCTGTACTGTTCCACCAATCTACTAATAAGATGGATAGCTTCCGTAGTGGAGCGACCCGGCATGAACCCAAACTGATTGTCGGAAACAGACGTCGTCTTCCTCACCCTCACCTCCACCACCCTCTCCCAGACTTTCATGGTATGGCTAAGTAACTTGATACCCCTATAATTGTTACAACACTGGATATCACCTTTGTTCTTGTACAACGGTACCACACTACTCAACCTTCACTCATCTGGCATCCTCTTCGTCCTAAAAATTACATTGAACAACCCAGTCAGCCATTCCAATCCTCCTCTACCCACACTTCCAAAACTCCACCGGGATTTCATCTGGCCCGGTCGCTCTACCCCAACTCATCCTATGCAAAGCCCCCACGACCTCCTCCACCTTAATGCGCCTGCAATACCTAAAATCCCGAAGACTCTCCGAATGCCCCAAGTCCCCTAGCACTATATCCCGGTCCCCCTCCTCGTTTAGAAGATCGTAGAAGTACGTCTGCCATCTCTGCTTAATCTGGGACTCCCCCGTCAATACTCTACCATCCTCATCTTTAATACACCTTACTTGGTCCAGATCCGGGCCTTCCTCTCCCTCGCTTTAGCTAGCCGAATCAGCTTCCTGTCCCTTTCTCCCTTAATTCCTCGTATAGACGGCTAAACGCTGCATTCTTAGCCTCCGTGACCGCCATCTTTGCCTCCTTCCTAGCCACTTTGTACCTCTCTCTATTTGCTCTCCTCTCCTCTTCGCTAGTGCTCCCTGCCATCTTCGCGTACGCTACCTTCTTCGCCTCCACTTTACCTTGGACCACGTCATTCCACCACCAGTCACCTTGGTGCCTGCTGGAAAAATCCTTTGATATACCTAGCACCTCCCTTGCCGCCTTCCTCACACAGCTCGCCGTCATTGACCACACAGCTAGATTAAGAGCTTTTTAGAACTGAAATAACCGAACTTAACAATAGTAAAAGGTATTACAAGATAATTTGATAACAATTTAAATTTTCCTCTAATGAATAATGAGATGAATGAGTTAAAAATCAAAAATCTGTCTCCCCACAAACATAAATAGAAAAGGGTGAGCAATATATAAGAAATTGCCAGATAAGGAAATGGATTTGTCTGGATTTGTTTGCTGCAATTATTCATATATAAGGTAAGTACAATGTGAGACAGTATAATCGCTTGTGTGACATGGCATCCAATTTAAATTTTAAAGGCATTTAAGTAAATAGAAGTTCTAAGATTTAAGTTTTTCAACTTTAAATTACTTTCTCAATTAAGTTTACAATAATTTTTTCTAACATATCAATCCTTATATTTTTATGTGTTTATTTGGTTCACATATTATTACTATAATTTTTTCTAATCTATTAATCCTTATAATTTTATGAGGTTAATTAGTAGTTTAACGTACAAAGCTTTAAACCAATTACCAATTTAGTTATTGATTTAATTCATATATAATTGATTTTAACATTACATAATTGGTGTAGTCGTTCAAGAAGCGCTTAAGTAGACCCGCATTAGAGGCGGAGCCAGGATTTAAAATTACTGGCATTTTAAGATAAATACAGAGTTTGGACCAAAGCGGGTTCCATCGAAATCGCGTCGGAAACTCTAGCTTCGCCCCTGCGCATGGTTATGGTAGCCTAAACATACTCAAATGTACATGTAAAATCACCGAAAAGCATCAAGCATTTGATACTCTTGGAGCATTTAAAAGAATCAAAAAATAAATTTACATCTAGTACTACTAAACAGTAATTACAATCTTAGAAATAAAATTATCTAAAATATATTTGAAAATACAGTATGCTAAAAATTAGCCAGTCAAACCCTAAGTGCTGAAAAACTTTTTTCTAGTTATTAATGAATGGTTGAAAAAAAATTCTGATTTTTTTTCCAAATCTTGCAAAAACAAAAAACAAAAAGAAAAATCAACTTGAATTACAGCAAACTCCTGAATATTCACAAGTCTAGTAATGTGTCTTAAGCTAGCTACTTTTATACTATTCCTAAGCATCATTATTAATTGCACGCAGAAAAAATTAAAGAACCTCTCATGGATAATTTTCCAATAATAATGTCTTTGACCGTTCATAATATTACTGTACACAAGTAACTATAAAGTTACTTCTGAAAAGGACGTCGACATAGTCCGAGAGAAGCTAAAAGGCTACAAATGTGTCAGCTACTGGGAACCAGTGGTTCAGCAATTTTATGGTTATTTTGTCCGGATAAGGAAACGTACACTACACAATGCAATTTAGCACCACAGGATTAAAGCACAGTTGCACATAAAAAGTCAGAATTACCCTCCGTCGGCAAGCAGGGATGTCGACGGAGAGTTGCTTCTGCGCTCTTCTATATAAGTAGAATATGAACGTTACCTGTTCCTGATTGAAGTATATTTTTCATTCTCACATATGGACTTGTAAACATTTCCAAGCAGACAACTCTTGGCTTCTTTAAGCACCTGAATCACAAGCTCATCATTGTACCATATAAGATACAGAAAAGTGAACGCCTGCCCCCAACAATGATGCTGCACCTGGGAGAGTAACGGTAAAGCATCAAGAGCGGTTTTGAGAAGAATAATGCTGGATATCGTAATTTGGTTCCTCCTTCCATTATCCGAAGCCAAGACTTCATTAGTAACTCTCTTTGGCTTGAAGCAGAAGTGACATAGAACCCTATCTGGATGGAGAAACATAGGTCAACTTTCTGAAATGGGACAAGCGATATAGAATACAAGAGAGAATCAACCTCCTTTCTATTATGTGGTTACCTGTTTCTTTCGGAAACTTACGAAGGGCCTGAGACAAGCCAAAGAATAGCTGCTCATTGCTCATCAACTCATCCTGGATATAAAATGAGAAAAGTGTCATAGGTTTTAACTGGATCACATTACATCCTGAAAGACACGGCATAAACTACAAGATAATAACACTCAAAAAGCAGCTGCAGGCTGGTTAAATGTTATTGCAACCAAAACTCAATTAAGTAATGACCAATGTGATTGCATAATCCGGTAGCTTTAGTCAGCTAAGTTGCACGGACTCTTCGATTTTGGTGCCGTCCCCGTCCCAATACGAGACGGGGACGGGAGTGGGATAGGGATACGTCCCGGATTCGGTCAACTAACTTCGTACACTTTGACCGGAGCCCATCGACAAATTTGGGAGAAAAATTGAGATTTTGATTTCTCAAAATAAAAAATAAAACAGATTTATGAGAATGAAAGAATAAAGTCCATCCTGGAGAATTAAAGATTGAATTTTACAATATTCGTGTAAGTTTTTCACAGAATATCTCTCAAAATTTATAATATTTTTATAGCTCTATTTTTATTAGCCGAATCCCGCACCCGTATCCATATCCAGATCCGCACCCCCGAATCTTAAAATTTAGATTGTACCGAATCCGATACTCGGATCCGTCCCCGTATCGCATACCCGTACCCGAGTCCGAGCAACTTAGGTAGTCAGACAGCATATTCCCCTCAGTCTTAAAAACTTCAATTTTTCTGTGGAACACCTCGGTTCAGCTAGTAGTTCAGAGACCCCTCAATCTCCTCCTTCCTGTTTCGATCACCCAAAGCAACACTATCATTAAAAAAACAAAGCCTTTTCCTGAGAAGACTTGTTCTCAATAAGATAGATCTTCTAGAGGAGATACAACCACAATAGAGAATTTCTTAACGCAGAAAATTTCTAAACGAAAGTAGAAAATAACATGAAATTTTTCTGGAGGGATGGTAGCAAAATCTGATTCTATAGTAGCAGAGCATGTTATATATTCTTCTGTCTCATGCAATACCTTAAAACCTACCAGGCAATCGAGTCGAGTGTTAATTGTCTCTATGTCTTTCAGAGGCTGCAAAAGATTTGCCCTCAGAAGTCTAGTCCTGCGGTGGGGTATGATCAAGCAAACACAGATTTATGTTGCAGGTGCACAGCATACTGAAATAGACAGATTACAGAATTTTCCATCCTGCGCAGAACTTTAACATAAGAACTATGAAGTTGCCTCATGTGTGGGCTTAGTATGTACGTTTATCATTCTTGTATTCACAAAGTGGGAAAAGGCATTAAGCACAAAATTGACTGTCTTTTCATGAACAATGCTGTGCTCCATATAGCAGGTTAACATTGTTGCCAAATATATATATATGCAGACACTTATTAATTACTATATGATTGCCAGTAATTTAGGGTCTTTGTATTACAGAAGCCAAGCTAAACCCTACACCACTCACAGTTCTGTATATTCGATAACACAATCTAGGTGTAGAAATTGAGAAGTATGGCTATCACACAACCTTTTTATAATATTATGTGAAACAAGAGGCACACTGAATAGAATTGCACAAAGACATTTATAACCATGAACTGACAGATTATTACCAGCTTATCAATGAAATTTTTTCCATACCCGCCAATAGTTCGAGTTGTTTTTAGCATGTGGAATAAACTTCTCTTTTTGCTGTTTGTGCCCAAAAGAGAAGAGTGCATAGGCTCAATTATCTCCAAGTTCTGAACACTGCCATCAAAGACGAAGTATAAAATTTACATCATCTACAAAGTCTTACAATAAATTTTAACTTTTCTAAACACAATCCTTTGGGATAATTGAAAGCGTTATTCTGATGTTATCAGCTGAAATGGAACTCAGTAGCCAGTATAACTAGTAAGTGATAGATCCAAGCTGATATGCAACATCCACTAATTTGGTATGAGGAAGCTACCTGGTGGCATCAATGTTCATGTGGTCAAAAGATCCATTGAAGGTAACCTGTGGAAAGAGAAGACAACTTTGAACCTCGAATGCTCCTTTTGACTACTCAAAGTTCCATGAAATTCTTAGATATGCTACATCCACCATAATGGCACATTAATATGTATTTTTAACATTTCTGTTTCTTGATCACAAAATGAGAAATCTCTCCTCCAAAGGAGATTCAAAGAAATAGCGCAAATGACACTTTAAAGGACACTAGTGAACAAAATACTCAATATCCTAACCTTCAAAAAGTTGAAAATCATGCCACTTCAATTTTTGCTAAGAAATAGGAAAAGCTTAGGTAACTCACCAACCCCTCACCCGCCAAATATTGAAACGAATAAAGAAAGAAAGTTTTCATCATTGCAATGTTCTAGTTCTATATACCAAAGCTGGACATAGCAAGTATCAATTAACACAAATATGTTACGTTAAGACCTACTAGGACAAATTGTTCTAGCCAATAGTATGTGAAAACATTATCTGAGACATTCTTCTTTTCTTGGTAATATTTATTGGCGTTGCTGCAACAACAATAATCACAAACAAATCACTGAATATTGGTGAACAGGGACTAATTCATACTTCTTTCACTTTAAATTACACTTTAATCTGGCGCAATGTGATGGGCACAATAATAAAAATAATAGTTGCACTATGTGAAGCCATTTTGCATGGCAAAATCATGCTTGCAGTAGATAGGTTCAATAAGTTGAAGTGTTTTCTGCTTGCTTTCACTCCTATTTGGCTCTTTTAAGCATGAGAAGTCGCACATACCAGCAAAGAGTGATTTATCACAACAACACCTTTCTCTGCTTCAATCCTGCACACGATGTACTTGCATATCATATCTGAAAATAATCAAGTGAAACAAGAGGCAGTTTTCCTCTAAATTACTAGCATCTTTAATATGCTGAAAAATAATCTTTTTTGGATTCACATATTGGTCATATGTGAATGAATTCTTGGTTACAAATCCTGCCAAGCATCGAATGTGTTTTAGCTTTTCATAAAAGCTAGTAAATGACAGTCTTCACATACTCAAGGTAGTCAGTATTCAACAAAGTAACAGATTAATTTGACGAAACTCGGATGTTTAAAGGTGGCTTATCATTTGAGGACCACAGTTTAATGAAATGCAGGGACAAGTATTTCCGTTGGGCTAAGGATGAGATCGCAAAGTCTCATGTTGATAGTGCAACACCACAATGTTACTCATTGGTGGGGAGTTTCTTTAGCTCCCTCTAAAGTAATTTGAGGGCATATCTGTTGACTTGGGCTAGCTCTTTTACACTCTAGAAAAGTAACACATAATTTAGACCTATACTAACTGTGACATTCATGAGCTCACTGGATCAAATTGCAAACTGTGTATCAGAAAAGAGCATTGATGACACTCTTAGAGCAAATAAGCCTATTTGAGTGTTGCCTAGCAGATGTGGATATTAATGCTGTTGCTAACTGTTCTACGGACTGCATCACGACTCTCAAGAATTGACCAAAAAACTTGAAGTTATCATTCTACATGCAGGAAGTGCAGATGAAATATTTCAATACCATGTCCATTAAATTGAAAGTCACCATAGCATCATACCACTTGATAGTTGCCGCTGCTGCAGCCAGACACAAATAATATTGCTTGTGGTATGAGTCCAAACCAAGAGCAGACGGTTCCTTAGCAGCTAATCCTTTAACCAGTACAGCTCCCTTCATAGTTCATAACATATTAAAGTATGAAGAAGTGTCAGTGCTATTTAATGGAGAAGCAGCAGAGTCAATAACGTTTAGTTTCAGAGCTACCCTGGTATCATCAAAGCAACCACGATTCATTATAACCTGTGTACGTCAACATAAGCATAAGTCCTAAGCTTTTAAGAATTAGAAGTTACGCATTTTATCGAAATAGAGCCACCAATATGTTTAGAGGCAACACCTTTCTAGTGGAGGAACAAAATCCATCAGCTAGCTGTGAGACTCCGACCATTCCATCTGCTGCCAGTTTATTTGGGGGAACAATGATCGCCATAGGTTCATAGAACTGTAGTAAAGTCTTTGTATTTTGATAGGAGCTGCTAGTCTCTATATACTGAGAAAGATGCAGTGAAGCTGATCTCAAGTCAAATGCAGCTACTCCAACCTGCCAATAAAATTGCTATTGCCAGTTAGGGTGTGAAGCTTCAGCAAAGCACGGCTTTTTCCTTTTTATTTCTGATTTAATACTTAAAAAGTCATTATCACGTGTACAAGTAATACTCAATCCTGAGAAGTTATATTAAAGAAACAAACTTCACAAGAATTTATGAGTTACTTGGAAATTCAACTATTAACTCATCCACTTTTACATAATACTGAATTGATATCTCAAAGAGACTTGCATCCAGGGAACCGTAGGCGCAGATTCTTTCTTTAAGTGCAATCGACCGGAGTAATTATTGGATTCTATTTTAAAAAAGAGAAAAGAAAATGCTAGCTCCATTTAAGCCATCAAGAAGAAAAGTAAAATGCAGCGTCAGCAGGAGAAGCACCATAGGCTTCTTTAGCTGGTTCCTTTCTAGATTACTTAAGCCGTAAAGTTCTCAGGAACTACATTAAGTGGTCCATATTTTCAACCTGATAAAATGGACTTTGGGCCTAACTCAACCCCAAAAGCTAGCTTATGAGGTGAGGATTGTCCAAGACCATATAAGCACACCAAGACACCCATTACCCACCAATGTAAGACACAACTCAACACAACCAAAGTTAGAAAATATACAGTGAATTTCAAATTATATATCCACATTCTCATACATACATTTGAAATTAAGCATAATACAATATCTTCTACGAATTTGATAAGCTCGAAGCTATCCTAAAACTTGTAAGTTTTAATTACCTAGCTTTGTCATAAATCTGGATTACCTCAACACATCAATAAATTTCAGATATAAAACATCAACATAGTCTCTGACAATACATGTAAAATTAAGCATAATACAATCTCTTCATTTAACTTAGCTAAACTCGAAGCTATCGTCAAACACATGCATCATATTTATCCATTTCTCAAATTTCTCAAACTAGTAAGCTATCACATATTTATAACATGATATAAGCACTTTTAAAGTCAAATTGCACCAATTATTCAAAAACAGAGTTCGAATTTGCTCGTCATACATCGGAAAATAGCATTTATTTATTCAGTAGGAGTTTAAACTTGCTCAAAATACACCTATTATTCAAAACAAAAGAAAAAATCAAATTCGCTCGTCAGTTTCCAGAATCGCACCTATTCATTCAAAAAAAAATAATCAATTCCGCTCGTTACGCAGGGATATTGCACCTATTATTCAAAAAAAATTCAAATTTGCACGTTACGCCGCGAAATGCACCTTTTGCTCGAAAAAGAAAATGTTTATTATTCGTTCGTTATGCATCGCCAAACTTGTGTCTATTTTTCCAAAATGAAGTTTAAAATTCAAATATGCTTGTTATACATCGCCGTAATTATATCTGTTTGATCAAATGTAGTTCAAATTTTGCTTGTCATATCGAAATTGTATCTATAAGGCGAAGTCGCATCTGTTTATTCTATTTTTTTTTTATAACCGTGGTTCCAGGCATCGCTTGCGAACCCGACTAGTTGTACGTCCCGGTGTTTCAACGCGGGTGCCCGGTTAGTTCCACGGGCCTGGAGACGTGGCCAGTTTGTAATGCCTCCAGTGGCCCTGCGGGACTCGAATCGGCGACATGAAGACTTTTTGTCCTCTGGCCTGCTACCCTCAGGGTTCATCTGTTTATTCAAATGAAAGTTCAAATTTGCACATTCGATATACCTAGAAATATACTCTGTTTAAAATACGAATGGAGAGAGAGAAGAACCTCCTTGGCGCGATTCTCGATGAGGCCGATGACGAAGCTTGATCGTTCTCCGGTGTCGTCTTCCATTTGAACTCCAAGCACTCTCAGCTGAGAAGTGTGAGCAGTGATTAAAAAAAAATTGGGTTTTCAATTCGCGCCAAAGGTATATATAGGGGTGAATCTCATAGTGTTTTGACTCCGATTGGTATTTTAAGTGTGCGTTTGGACATAATAATTGTAAAATTTCAAAAAAATAATCAAAAAATTTTAAGCGAAAATGTTATTTAAATATTAGAGTTGCGTTTGAACATGAATATAATTTTGGGTTGTTTTTAAAGTTTTATGGGTGATCTAACTGAAACATTTTAAAAATAGCTTTTTGGAGTTTTTAAATTTTTGAAAAATTTTTAAATTCATGAAAATTAAAAATTTTATGGCTAAACACTTATTCGAAAAAAAGTGAAAAGTTCTTATGTCCAAACGGGCTCTAATTACATGTAAAGAAACTTTGCATTATCAGTATTTTCAGGTTATTTATCATTTTTATAATTTAAATGATTAATTATTAATAAAAAATTTATATTTAATTACTTAATGAGTTACTTATATAAAAAAATCTTATCCCATTAGTAAATACTCCAAGTAACAATGTTATTATACCCCTTAGAGGTTATTACGGTGTAAATGATACTATCTGACTTGTGATACTGCAATTTAAATTATGTCCTTTTCACCACTAAAATATTCTTTTAACATGACTTTTGGCCTACCACTTAGCAATCAAATCATTGATTTAATTATTTAGTATCACACCTAATCCATAATTATTAATTTTTTTTTAAAACTTAATAGGATAAATGTTACAATGTTATTATGTAAAATTCCCTTCAGGTGCGTCTAGCCATTTAAAATAAATAAGGGAAAATATCACTTTATACTCATTAAACATAAATTATTTTTTCTTTAATATTGAAGTCTAAACTATTTATTTTTTCAATCTATGTAGCCCAAACTATTTACCTGGCACACTCATTAGTTATTTGCCTTATCAGTTGAAGTACAGAATATTAAAAATATTTGGCTTCATTTTTGCAAGCTTACCTGGTAGCGGACTTGAATGTATCTATTTCTTCTCAGCCGGATTGATCTTCATTAAGAGGGTCAACCAAAGCTATTGCTCTACCTCCTTTCCTTATGATTTTTGTGTGTGTATGAAAACTCACCATTGTTGAGCTTGAAGACCCACCATTAAGGAGCTTGAAGACCCACCATTAATTGGGTTTAAAAAATTTAACTGGATCCTTTTTAAATATTTTAACAAGGTTCTCATGTTTTTTACAATTTTTTTTTCTTAAAAGATGTGTTAGATAGAATTTCACGAAGATGTTATTTATTGTATTAGAAGTAGATGATGAAAATAATAATTATTTTTCTCTTCACGGTATTTAACTTTTATGGGCAACCTATAATTTCACCGCTTGTTGCCTCTCTCACGTTCTCGCTCTCCTCCTCCTTATGTAATGTGTCTAAAATAAATTATGAATATAATTTAATTTCACGATTTAACAATAGCCTCTTAGGACTTCCCATTTAAATTTATGAAAGCATAGCAACAATCTTGATTCCCCTATATGCTTTCACTAATAATATTACCCACAAAAGTTATAATGGGTAGGAAGTGTAATTAATGAGTATGGTGGGTAGAAAAATTAATAAATAGATAAGGGTAATTAATTTGGTTTTTGTGTGTAAAACTATAAAACACCCAAACAATACGCTATTGACCCAATTATACCCAACAGAATTTTTATTACTACGAAAGGCAAACACACGATATTAATCAACTGATCACATTTTCTTATTTTCTTCAACAAAATAAAAAAAAATGTTCAAGTTTTTCTTATGTACTATTGAAATTGCTCAATTTTATTAAACGTTAGACTTTAGGTTCATTTTATGCCCTTATTGTTAACCTTGGCCCCTTGTTATTAATAGAGTTCCAGCATAAAATGTGTTTGACCAAAAAAGTGTTAAACCCTTTAGTTAAACTAATTAATAGAGAGATAGAAGATCTTAACCAAACATAATTAACTCTATATCCAAGCATATTGAGTAAAAAAATCGAAGGAGAACAAGATCGTGTAATATTTCATAAGATTAATATCATACATCAAGTGTAAATGATAAGCTTACATCTATGATATGGTTGCACCATAATCGTAAGAGCACGGAAGGAGAAGAGAGAAAGTTGTTGATGACTAAGAGATCTCCCTTTGTTCCTTCCATAACGATGACTATATAATGTTCCAGCTAGATCTGGGCTCACGTCCCCCCTTAATGATCTCCCACCTCCCTATATATATTAATAACTTTCCCTTTTATCCAATGGTCCTTGACCGGCGTGATTTCTCATGATTGTATCCTTCATTACTTGCCCAAACATTACACTTGTTATGCAATGTAAGCTTTATGACGGCTTGATCTTGGCAGGGACCGTGATACTCATCGCCATTACGCCTCGTGGGCACGACCATGGTTGGATCGACCTCTTACCATTCCCTTTAATAATAACCATTTGGTGGTTAGATTTTGAACCATACAATTAGTCTATCCACCTGTTTGGGCCGTCTTTTGGCGAGCTCAATGGGCGGACCCTATGGATTCAAGAAAGGAGAAATCTGGTCATTATGCGAGGACGGGGTCCTTATGAGGAGGTGGCGATGTGATGCTTTAAGGACTTTACCGGACTGTTACGTCAATTCGGAGATGGATTGTCACGTCGATTCAGGGTAACATGAATGCCCGTTATGCGTCATTATGACGCACGTTTCCCAGGCACCGTATCGTTTCCTCTGCCCTTTCAGCTTTTGATTGGCGGCTCTCGGGTTTCCCGCTCAGGACATTTGTGTTCCTATAAATAGGGGGAACCTATTGTTACACTTTTCGATCTACCTAAGGAATTTTTCAAATTTCCACCTTCTTCAGTATTTCACACTTCTGCTTTCGTTAGAATTTGACATGACCATCCTCTATATCCCTTGTAACGACCCGACCGGTTATTTTGAAAAATTAAGCTTCGTTCAGCAGCATAAGGTCTGGAACAGCTTCGGAATATGAGTATCGACTTGCGTGCATGGTGAAATTCGGCTTTCGGATGGTTTAGAGTCAAATTTAGAGAAGAAGCCTTGTTTTGGAAGTTAGAATGGTGAAAAGTTGACCGGAATTGGACTTTTGGGTAAACGATACCAGAATGGGTCGTGGATGATCTCAACAGCTTAGTATGGTGATTTTGGACTTAGACGCGCATCCGGATTCAGATTTGGAGGTCCGTAGAGTAAATTGAGTCCTTCCGGCGAAAGTTGAAGTTGGAAAATGAAGAAGTTTGACCTACAGTTGACTTTTAGGATATCGGAGTCGGAATGTGATTCCGAGAGTTGGAATAGCTCCGGTATGTCATTTTGGACTTGTCTGCAAAATTTGGCGTCATTCCGAGCTGAATTGATAGGTTTCGGCATGGGTTTCGATATTTGAAGATTTAAAAGTTCATAAACTTGACTTTTTGGTTTGATTCGTCGTTTCGATGTTGTGTTATATGATTTGGAATTTCGAGCGAGTCTGTGTTAGGTTATGTGACTTGTGTGTGTGATTGGACGGGGTCCCGGGGGCCTCGGGTGTGTTTCGGATGCCCAACTGGCAAGTTTTTGGAGTTGGAAGAAAATTTGCGGCAACTCTTCTGATATTTTCGCTTTTGCAGTTTAAGGGCCGCAGAAGCGGCCTGGCTCACCGCAGAAGCGATTTGGGCACATTCTTCAGAGACCGCTCTGCAGAGGCGGTTCTTGTGACCGCAGAAGCAGAACTTGTGATTTAAGTGAGGAGTCGCAGAAGCGGCTCGTCATCCGCATGTGCGGGACCGCAGAAGCGGTCCCTTGTCCGCAAAAGCATAAAGCACTGTTCTGAAAAGGGAAAAATTCGAGGGTTTATTTCAAAAGTTAGATAAATCAAAATTTAGCTCGGGAGAACGCGATTTTGGTGGATTTTGAAGAGGAGATCACTGGGTAATGTTTACTTAACCTCATTTAGATGTTTTCTATCAATATCTAGTTAAATCCACCATTAGAATTCGAATTCAAGGTCAAAATTGGGGAAAATTGGATGAAACTTCTTAGACTTAATTATTGTATTTTGAGTGGGCATTTGACCTCCGATTTGGGAGATTCTTATATGGTTAGACTCGTGAGAGTACGAGGTTTCTGAAAATGTAAAAGTTTTTCGATTTCGAGCCGTTGGCCTGAGGGGCATTTTGGTCATTTTACATAATTTCGTGTTTTAGCTTTGAATTAAATGATAGAATCATTTGGTTTAGATGTTAATTACAATGTGTGATTTAATTGAATAGATTTGGGCCATTTGGAGTTGAGAACTCGTGGCAAGAACGTGGTTGCTAGTTGATTTTAGCCGGTTTGAGGTAAGTATCTTGCCTAACCTTGTGTGGGGGACTTCCCCTTAGGATTTGAGCCTTCTCTGTTGATTGTACTCCGTGCACACTAGGTGACGAGTGCGTGCTCTGATATATTTGTGGTAAATTGTCCCTTTTAGGCTCTTTGACCATTGTAATCACCAAGCATGAAGATGTTATTGATACGATTGAGTTCCCTGTTATTAGTTTCACCTCTACATGTCTTACTTGGAATTTATTTGCTCTTCTTGAACTATTCTTGTTGCCTAATTGACTTTTACGTATTTAACTGAAGATAATTACCCTTTTATAGTCATATTATCCGTCCTAACGACTCGCCTTTATTTGGAAATCGTAAACGTTATATCTCATGTAATTAATTGGTCTTAATTGGAAAGAAGTTAGATATCTTATGATTAGTTGACACTTCCTTAATTGAAATTATTTGATTCATGTTAACCTCCTTATTGGATACTCCTTGAGAGTAAGTTCATATGTGACTTCGTTAATATATTAGTTGTCCAACTGTTGTGGTTACCGGTGTAGCTATTACGCACTTATTATGTCTTATTATTTGTGGAGGTTATTGTGCTTCTTGGTTTTCCGTGACCCTTCTTATGTATTGTTGGTTCCCTTGCCGGGACGTTATTGTTCCTATTGTTGGTTCCTTTGCCGGAACGCTATTATTTCTATTGTTGATTCCCTTGCCGGGACGTTATCTCTTCTATTATGGATTTCCTTGCCGGGATGTTATTATTTCTATTGTGGATTTCCCTTGCCGGGACGTTATTGTCTTCTATTGTTGACTCCCTTGCTAGAATGTTGTTGTTCTATTATTTGGGTGAGGAAGAGTGATAAGGCACGAAGGGTGATGCCGTGCACATGTACATTTATGTTGATTGGGCTGTAATGCAGGATACCAAGAGATCCCAAACACATATATTGAGGATACCAAGAGATCCCCGGGATACCAAGAGATCCCCAGCACTTATATTGAGGATGCCAAGAGATCCTCGGGATACCAAGAGATCCCCAGCACATATATTGAGGATACCAAGAGATCCCCAGGATACCAAGAGATCCCTAGCACACATATTTATGTTTGGGACTCGATATCCTGGGAGATCCCCTGTTAAACTCATTTTGTCCTGAGCTGATGTTCTTGTTGATTCTATCAGTGTGCAAACCTCTCGGGTGCTTGCCGTTCCATCTCTTATACTTACTAGTTGGTGGAGTTCTTGTTAATCACACTTGCATAAGCATACACGTAGTTGGACTCTCCCCATTGGAGGTGAATACCTTCCGATTTTTGCTAAGGGTGGAGATACGCCCTCGTTATCCATTATATATGTGAGAGTGGCCCTAGTTATCCAGTTAGTTGTCAGCGTGATTGTGAGATTGATGGGGGCGCAGGATGCTAGGTGTTAGATTTCAAATGCTGGGCTTTCGTGAGTTATGATTCGTCCGAGACTTGGTGAAATTGTAGTAAGAGTTGAATAAGACCTTATGTGAATATCATTGGGGAGATATGGTTGTTTCTTGATCTTAGGATTTGGATTGTGATCCTGCCGTCATTTTGTATCATCATTTATTATATTCTCGTGGTTACTGTTGCCCTTCCCTTTATTGTTATCTGTAGCATTTTTGAAATATCCATGCAGACTTTACACATTTATATATCGTTTCCTTATCTACCATAATTATACTGTTTATTTCTCCAGTAGGTAACTTGATTGTTCCTCTTCACTACCCCATCGAGGTTAGTCTTGCTACTTACTGGGCACCGCTGTGGTGTGCTCATGTTACTCTTCTGCACACTTTTGTTGTGTAGGTACAAGTACTCCCATTCAGTTCTGTCAGCCTTGGAAGGAGGCGTATCGGTAGAGACTTCGAGGTATATCTACTACGCCCGCAGACCGAGGAGTCCCTTTCCAGCTTTCTGTAATAAGTATAGTTCTTTCAGTATTTCTCCTTTGTATAGACATTCTTGAGTCAGAGCCTCTTATGTATCCCTTAGCTTGTGATTTGTGAGATTCCAGGTTTTGGGAATATTTGTTAGCTTCGAGACTTGTTGCTATATGTGCCAGGCGGCACCTTAAACACTGATTTATTTCACTAGTTCACTTTAATTACTTTCTTCCGCAAATTGGTTTATTTTCCGCATTGTTAGGCTTACCTAGTCATAGGAACTAGGTGCCATCACGACATATTCATGGAGGGTGAATTGGGGTCGTGACATCCCTTCATCACTCTTGTTTATTTCGATCAAGATAGACAAATGGCTGGTACTTATTCCCATACTGACAAATTCGTCAAAGCATTGGTGCCAGAAGATGACGTATCCCTTCTTAGAGAGGGAACGTCAGTGACGGAAGATGAGGGATATCTGACAGTAGATGAGATCCTACCCTGTCCGGGGAAATTATGGACTAACTTTAATAGCCCTGTCGTAGATGAACTGGAAGTTGTCCCTTCCACTATGGATGAAGCGGCGATTACGGCGCTCAAGGCTAAGTGGGGAATTCCAAATCATATCTAAGTGGTACCGGCGGCAAAGACGGTCATTGTACATTTGTACCACCCGGGGTACTGTGCATTTTATGCATATCCTTTTATTGTCGGATATACACTTCCTCTCCCCTCTATAGTGGTAGACTTACATCGCTTCTACTAAGTGTGACCGGCTCAGCTCTCAGCGTACGCATATAAGCTTTTTCTCATGCTCATCAAGTATGCGGAGCTCGCCGGTCGAGGGATTACTTTGGGGAACATGCTTCATACTTTTTCCCCTCAATTTCTTCGGGGCACGATGATTCACATGCGCCATCGAGGAACCAAGAGTTTGGTGGTGAAGATAGATGATAAGGCTAATCACCACTTCTGGGAAAGCTATTTTTATGTGCGTACCGAGAACCTTGTGGCGACTCGGCAAGGTTCTTTGAGATGTGGAACTTCCCTCATAAGTTTTCCTTTATTTATTTTGCGATCTCTCTCAAGACGGTCGTTGGTCGTTCTTCTCTAGGTGGCATTGCTAAGGACTTGTTTTCATTTTTGCAGCTGAGAGACTACCTCACCCTTTAGCTGACGACATCCGCGAGTTGGTAAAGGCAATTCTTCCCCATACAATGGGGATTCGTGAGTGGGCGTTCTTCTTCGAGAAATATGGGTGTAATCCTCTCACTGGTGAGTCGGCCAACTGCAGTTTTTTCTTTTTCTTGTCCTTAAGGTTTGATCTTGTCATTTATATGATCATCTTTATTGGTTGACAGGGAGGGTACAAAGTACGAGGGCTCCTCCTTCGCGTTCCATCAGTCGGTGCCCCTTGACCGTGCTACACTGAGAGCCACTACCCGACATGCATCGTGAGCTACTATCAAATCCGTGTCGGCGACCGAAGTCTTTCGTGCTGAGTCTACTCTTCCTCCAGAGACTTTGGATTCTACTGTCCGTTTAACGAGCGAATCTTCCCGCGCCTCAGTAGTGGAGAGGCCTCTTCAAGCCAAAACATCTTCGAGGGCGACCTTTCCCTAGCAGTGCCCGAAATTGATGGTGGCGCCAACCCGATCGCAGAGGCTACACCCGTTATGAGCGATCGACAGACTGATATGGCATAAAGACGGAGTCCCGAGGCTACCGCTGCTGTCTTCGGCGACCTTCGTCATCCCGGCTGAACTGCACTTCCTCTTCGACCGAAGATAGGGGAAAAGGCATCATGGTTGATGATTACGAGTCTGAATCAGAACTTGATCTAGACGACGTTAGGATGTTCGAGGAGGGCTTTACCCGAACTGTGGTAATAGCGAGAGGTCCTTCCCAAATACCTGAAATCCTACCTCAATCTTGTACGAGACATAGTGGATTTTCTACCGCAATTCGACCTTCTATACTCTGCCGCAGAAAGCGGAGCTCTTCAGGATGTCAGCAACGTTGAATTGTCGCGTGGTGTGGTGGGGATGGGCCTAAGGGTAAGTTTTTTTTTTGGTGGCCTTGGCCTTTATCGACTCTTTTCTTTGTTTTCAGTCTTACATGCTGGAGATTGAGAGTGCTCGCAGGGCAGAGACTCAGGCCAAGATTTTTCTGATGATGCTTGAAAAGTATTGGCAGTATCACAACAAATGCCATGAGATACATGAGCGGCTCGGGTGGGTATTGATACCAAATCCATCGTAAAGGAGTTGGGGAAAAGGGATCAAGAGCTGATGTAGTCCATTCGCAAATGTAATGAGCTTGAGCAGTAGCTCCATGCCAAGGACGAAGAGCTTGAGCTGAGAAAAAGGGTCACTGTGGAGTGCGGCTATCTTCAGGCGAAGGTGCTGTCATTGCAAGTTGAACTTGATCAAAATGACGCCAGAGTTGAAGCTTTTACTGTGGAATGGATGGGGAAGTTAGCCGAGCTGGAGAGAAAAAAGGCTAAGCTGGAAAGTGCCGAGAATGCTCGGGCATTGGCTTTGGCGAGAGCGGCAATGCTGGAGGACACCATTCGCATCCTCAAATCTATGCAGGAGTCTGAGAGGGCAACAACCATGCTGAGGGAGGAAAGGCTCGAAGAGCGCATCGGAGAAATTGACCGAGAAGCTTCAAACTTGGGGGACTAGGTCGCGACCCTCGAGGCCAAAAAGGCATAATTATTTGCTCAAGTTGAATCTACTTCAAACGCTATTCCTCATCACTTGCATGAGTTGTGGGTCCATGACGAGGCCCAAAAAGACATATACAAGGGTTTATAGGAGGCAGGCAGTGTTTTCGAGGTTGTTTTTAAAGAAGCTCGGGCAAAGGCACGCTAGGCTCGTGTCAATTGCAGCTACGAACCCATGACACCGGAGGTTGGCGAGGACACTAAT
Organism: Nicotiana glauca; assembly: GCA_026770625.1. Classification (NCBI taxonomy): domain Eukaryota; kingdom Viridiplantae; phylum Streptophyta; class Magnoliopsida; order Solanales; family Solanaceae; genus Nicotiana; species Nicotiana glauca. Next base: position 48,592 of record MU752619.1, on the reverse strand, counting down.
ATTGAGGAGGGGTTTCTTGAAGACGATGATGGGGAGAACGATAGTGATGACGAGTGATAAGTTGCTATAGCTTTAGTACTTTTTTTTGTTGTTCATTTTCGTCTCCTTTTCTGGGCCTGTTTTGGCCTTTTATAATGTGCGACTATTGCGCACGTATATTTAAACAAAATAGTTGCTTCGCCTTTGTGTATCTTTTGATTCTCTTTTTCTTTTCCTCGTTTGATGCATATCTTTTCATTTTTTGTGTAGACCTTTGGATTCTACCTTCTTTTTTTTGCGATAAGTCCCTAATCTTTTCGATTGGAAGTTAACCTCACCTGGATCAGAAGATCCAAAATGACTTCATTCGGACTCACGCGACGAGATCCTACTCAATCCGGTTAGGGTCGGGAGGTGAGGTTAACTTTTGATTTTCCGACTTAGATGGAATCATACTTGGTTTAAACATGGTTGAATTTAGACTCGTGACTTTGGACGAAGTCACTTTCTACTTGAACATTCAAGTGGAATTGAATTTAGACTTACCGACTTAGGTGAAGTCAACTTTTTCATACTTATTCGAGGGGGGTGGAACTTGGAATTGCCATCTCGGGCTAAGTCATTTTCTGACTTGTGTTCAAACGAGGTCGAACTTGGAGTTTTTGCCTTGGGCGACGTCAGTTTTTGACTTGTATTTGAACGAGTTCGAAATCTTTGTTTTATTTGACGGTAGTCGATAGTTGTAAAGGTGATATTCTGAGCGAGGTTGAATCGCATCCTACTTGATTCGACGATAGCCAGTGGCCATAAAGGTGTCAATTCGAGCAAGGTCGAATTGTGACTTATTTGCTTTGACGATGGCAGGTGGCCGTAAAGGTGTTAATTCGAGCGAGATCGAACTGTGACCTATTGTAAGTTCGAGCGAGGTCAAACCCTTCTTTTGGCAACGACCGTTGGTCGTAGGGGTGTTATTTCGAGCAAGGTCAAAATGGTAACCCGTTGTAAGTTCGAGCGAGGTCAAACCTTTCTTTTGGCATTAGTCGTTGGTCGTATGGGTATTATTCGAGCAAGATCGAAATGGTAACCCCTTGTAAGTTCGAGCGAGTCGAACCCTTCTTTTGGCGATGGCCGTTGGGCGTAAGGGTGTTATTTCGAGCAAGGTCAAAATAGTAACCTGATGTTAGTTCGAGCGAGCTCGAACCTTTTTTTTGGTGATGGCCGTTGGCCGTACGGGTTTTATTTTGAGCAAGGTCAAAATAGTAACCCGTTGTCAGTTCGAGTGAGGTCGAACCCTTCTTTTGGCGATGGTCGTTGGCCGTAGGGGTGTTATTTCGAGCAAGGTCGAAATAGTAACCCGTTGTATCATTGTTTATGTATAATTTTTGGAGAACTTTACGCATTGCGTGTACTGTTTATGCATGCGTCGCGGTGGCCCCCGGTGTGTTCGTCTTTGTTTTTACGAGAGATTACCGGGCGTTCCCCGGATGAGTCGCGATTTGCTTAATTTCGCTTTCATTGGAGAATATTGTGCGTTTTCTAGGTGAATCCCAGTTTGCTTAACTTTAATTGCATTGGAGAATACTGTGCGCTTCCTGGGTGAGTCCCAGTTTGTAACTTCGCTTGCATTGGAGAATACTGTGTGCTTCCTGGGTGAGCCCAGTTTGCTTAACTTTGCTTTTGCTGGATTTTTTATTTATTTTACAGTTGTTCAGTACCGAGCCATTTATGTTATTCGTGATATGCTGCAGTTTAAGAGGTTTTGCTCGGTCATTATTTGTGGGGCGGTATGCTACATAACCATTTTCGGGGGTGTTTTGGAGGCGTTGGTCCCTCGCTCATATACCCATGTGGGTGCTCACGTTCCTGTTGAGTTAACAAAAGAGTGAAGATAAACCAAAATGAAATTTTCTGTTACCTCGACCTAATAAGCTGGTAAAAGAAGTAGCATCGTTGTAGGGTTACTTGCTCCACCTAATGCTCGAATGGTGGTTTTAGATTTGACGGTCGTGTTCGGCTTCGTCGTTAACATCGTCTAGGATTTTCACAGTTTGAGCCCACCTTACTCGATAAAGTGTTGAAATCGGGTCCTGGTTCGATCTCGTCCGATTTACACAACCAGCAAGGGAAACATGTCACGCTTCGTTCATAGATAATCCAGTCTGTGGGGTTTTTGAAAATAGGGCAGGATGTGCCCGCTCTTTCAAAAGACCACATAGCATGGTGTCGTCCCTTCCAAGGGGCGGGAACACGGGTCAGTATATAAAGTATATACGTCAAATGGGGATGTGGTCATGCTAGACAACCGCGATCCTCTTTTAGACGTGTATGTGCAGTGACAAACCCATCGTTATAGGTGAGACGTGGGTTTCTCATAAACAATGGTTATTACTTCTATTTTATTTAGCAACCTGACCTAGATTTGTACGGTCATCTGAAAGGCTTACCTACCGATCTTTCGAGTTGGTGTTTGTGCCGAGATGGTGAGGCCATGACAACCTGGTAGAGATATTTCGCAGGTTCTAGATCTAAAGAAAACTAAAAAAATTGGCGAAGAAATCCCCATAGACGGTGCCAAATTGTTTGACCAAAAAAGTGTTAAACCCTTTAGTTAAACTAATTAATAGAGAGATAGAAGGTAAATCTTAGCCAAACATAATTAACTCTATATCCAAGTATATTGAGTACAAAAATCGAATAAGAACAAGATCGTGTGATATTTTTTAAGATCAATATCATACATCAAATGTAAAATGATAAGCTTACATCTATGACGGGTTTGCACCATAATCGTAAGAGCACAGAAGGAGAGGAGAGAAAGCTGTTGATGAATAAGTGATCTCCCTTTGTTCCTGTCACGACCCCAATCCGGTCATGATGGCGCCCAGCACACTACTAGGCAAGCCCGACCATTTTCAATATTTAACCCAATTGATAAATAGAGATAGATAGATAAAACAGTAAATCACCAAAACCATTTAAGTCAAAGATCAGGAAATACTGACAAAAATGCGGAAGTTTAACAAAATACAGAATATAGCCCAACCATGGACCCGGTGTCACGAACACGAGCCTCCAATAAGGAGTCTCATTCTATTACAAGGTCTATCTAAAATCTGATAATGTGGGAAACAAAAGATAGGGATAGAGGGGAGAAATCTAAGGCTGTGAACGCCATGCAGCTACCTCGATGCTCCCGAAAGCTAACTCTGCTCGATCAAACTGGATCTACTCAGCCTCAGAATAACCTGGATCAACACGCAAGGTGCAGGGAGCAAAGTGAGTACTCCGACCCAGTGAGTAATAAACGTAAATACAATCTGAAAGTAAGAAATCGCAGAAAATACACAAGATAACCTATATCTAACAGTTCAGATCAATATCGGTGTAAACATGTAAAACAATAATACAGTTAAGGGTATAATGCATGATAAGTTGCAACACATATAACGGTACACTCTAGTACCCGCTGTGGCGTGCAACCTGCTCCACTTATTTAACGTCGATGGAGCTCACTGGGGATATGTACAGACTCCAGAGGGGCTCCTACAACCCAAGCACAATATCAGCCATCTCGTGGCATCAAATAGGCTCTCAACCTCAATATAAATATATCATCGCCGCGGAGTGCAGCCTGATCCACATCAAGGGAAACACATCCTCACTATCGGGTCCTCGACCCATCTCAGTCAAATAAATTCACAGCCACTCGGGCATGACATACTATAGGGATCTCAGCCCTTATATCCTTTTCATATAATATTCATGATTAAAAACACAGTCCTTTTTATTACTTTATCAGTTGACAACATGACTGAGAATATAATGTATGCAAACAAGTGAGGAAAACCAATGAAAATCCCCTAAGGATTCTACAGGTCGGCACAAGGCCCCAAACATGGCAATAAGCCCAATTCACAGTAATAAGATATGCGTCTCAATCGCCAATATAGTGAAAATAACACTCGGGATGGACCAAGTCACAATACCTATCAGTAAACGACCCCGCACTCGTCATAGAACGCGTGTCACGCCTTAATATAGCGTTATAATGTGAAAGCCCGGGGTTTTAAACCCTCAGAACATCAATTACTCACCTCTAGCCGGCCAAAGACTAGCTTGCAATGCCCTTTCCTTACGAATCGACTCCTCGCGCATCGAATCTGGCCAAAACCACAACGAATACATTACAATAGGCTAAGGGGATATAACCCAATCGAAAAGACTCGAAAAATATCAAAAATCACGAAACTTGCAAAACCCGAGCCTCGGGCCCACTTCTCAAAAGTCAGAAATTTTTACACTAAAATGTTCCTTATCTCGACACGAGTCTATACACATCAAATTCATAAGAATCGGAGTCCATTTGACCCCTCAAATCCCTAGTTAAAACTCTCTTAAGTTTCAAGCCCTAACCTCCATTTTTAACCTTTAACTCCTTGGGTTTTCAGTGTTAATCCATGATTTTACACCATAATAACGTATTTTAAGTCCAAGAACCCACACCTGATGAAAGCCCTCGAAACCCTCTTCAAAATCACCCAAAACCCTCTTAGTCCGAAGTGAAAATGTTGTGTTTTTTAAAAAATTCGCGAAGGTCAAATTAAATGCTTTTACCCAGTCCTTTTCGCTTCTGCGACCAAAATACCGCTTTTGCAGCCTTTCCACCACTTCTACGATTTTTCCTTAAATCACCTAGGACCGCTTCTTCGGTCCATAACCGCTTCTGCGGGCCTTAGTTCGCTTCTGCGGAAAATGCCAGGATCCCCAAAACCGCACCGCGACCTTCCCTACCGCATCTGCGGAACCGTCTCTACGGTCCCTTTTCCGCAGATGCGGAAATACCGGGTACCAGCAACCTTAAAACATGCCAAAACTCCAAAACTCTCCGTTTAACCATCCGAACTCATCCCGAGACCCCCGGGACCTCAACCAAAAATACAGATGTGACCCAATACCTTACTCAAACTCGCTCGAACCGTCAAAACACTATAGTTAACATCAAAATCATCAAATTTCATCAAATCAAAGCCTAAGTTCAACCAAAACTTCTGAAACTCGCATTCGATCAAAAACCCGACCTACAACTAAAATTTTGCACACATATCCAAAATTACCTACCGAAGCTACAACAACTCTCGGAATTCCATTCTGATCCCCGGATCAAAATCTCACCTACCAACCGGAATTCGCCAAAATACTAACTTCGTCAATTCAAGCCTAATTCTACATCGGACCTCCAAAATCACTTCCGATCACACTCCTAAGCCACAAATCATCCCCCGAAGCTAACCGAATCACCGAAAATCACATCCGAGCCCTCTAACTAACTAGTCAACTTCCAGTTGACTTTTTTCAAAATAAGCTTTCCTTTAAGAGACTAAGTGTCTCATTTCCATCTACAACCAATCCAATTCTACTCGATCAACTCAATTACCGATAATGAAACACAGAGAAACATAATATGGGAAATACGGGGCGGTAACTCACGTGACGACGGGCCGGGTCGTCACAGTTCCTTCCATAACGATGACTATATAATGTTCTAGCCAAATATGGGCTCAGGTCCCCCCTTAATGATCTCCCGCTACTACAACAAAAAAGACCTTTAGCGGCAATAAAAATACTTATTAGCGGTAATACAAATGGCTGCAAAAACCTTTACCGACAATTGATTATTGGCCATTGTTGTCGGCATAGACAAAGGCTTCAGCGGCTATTAGATCGATCGCTGGTAAAGACCCCTAATTTGGCCGGTAAATGTGAACAAGCTTTAGCGGCAATTATTTACCGGCAATTACAATTGCCATTAAAGCGCCTAAAAAATCCATATATAATACATTTTACAGCTTTTATTATCGTCGCTAAAGACAACCAATTGCGAGTAGAAGAAACACCATCTAGCGACAATTGTGATTGCCACTAAACTATCCATGCATACATCTTCTTTTACATATTTAAGGACTTTTGTTATGGCCAGTGTAAAATTATCTTACTACCATAAAGGAAGACATTTAATAACTTTTCTTACTGCAATAAAAGTAAACAATAATAATTCATTTCAAAATGCATAATTCACTTCACTAAATCCGCATCAAACAAAAAGAATTACTAATTCACCAGTTCAAAATGTCGACAATGTGATAAAGAAACTAAACTATTTGAATCGAATTACTAGCATCAACTTTTGATAACTTGTGTTATCAAATGGCTATAAACTAGAAAATGAGCTGCACGAAATTCGCCGGCCCTGCCCTTGATCATAATGAAGGTTGCTATATTCCAAATTTTTGAATATCAAAATGTATGACCTGAAATGATAAAATAAAATGAATATCAAATATAGAATTATCTGTGAAATTATTTAACAGGCAAGAAAATAATAATGTGACATTTACATGCTCGAAATAACATATCTTTTGGCCTCTTCCTTTGTTCTTTCAATTTTCATTAATCCGCTACCAGATTCTCAAAAAGAAATATATTGTTGGGCATGCTTGCATATTCTCAAAAGTTAAGAAGAGAAAGCCTTTTCTATAGTTGGTAAAATTAGTAAAATAGACAATTGTTTAAGTAGACGGTAAGAAACAAAATAGCAAGCTAAAATTAGAACTCCAATGCTCACCTATTGACATAAAACTAGTTTTTTCTAACATATTCCTTTTTTTCGCCCTCCTAGTGATTAAACAACTAAATTTAAGTATGGATAATTCGGAAAAAAACTGCTCAATTTATACTAGGCAGGATTACTATCAGTATAAAATGGTAGAAAAATTCAATAATTAACTGCATCTAAATTCGAGAAGATAAAGAAAACTAAAGGGGGCCTTTACACTAAGGCTGCACTTTTAGGCGGGCCCGGGCCTAAATGGGCCTAGCGGGCCTGGGCTTGGCGGTCCCGGGCTTGGCGGTCCCGGGCTTCGTGGGCCTGCTGGGTGGAACCAGCCGGTGACAGGCCTAAGCCCAGATGGTCTTGGGCTAAACTGGCCGGGCTCGTGGGCTTCGCGGGCCTAACGGGCTTTTTTATGTCTGATTTTTTTTTTAGGTAATTTCTTGTAAATTAGAATGCATAATAAATTAATAACAAAGTACAACATGAAGCATAAATACGTCTAATAATTTTTAAATAACACAAATTATTGAAAAATCTTAAAGACAAATTTGCGGATAAATACCATCAATACAATACTTGATATGCCTCCTTAAAATGACCCAGGTACACCCTGAACGAAAATTTAAGACTCTTCCACAGTTCTTGCACTTTAATCTATGGCCTTCTTCATTTTCTTCAAGCACTTCATAGTAATGTGAAATAAATAAGCGCACTCTTTCCGAACGAGGCATGATATAACTTGACAATTAAGATTGAGACTTGAAGTCTTGAGAGATTGAGAGAAATTTAGATTGAGAAATGAGTATTGAAATGAAGAAGAGGGAGGGGGTACTTATAGTGTTAGAGAAGGTTAGTTTTGTAAATTGAAAAGAGAAAAAAAAATGGCTATTTGTGCAGTATGACCGTTGGTGCCATTGGGATTTGGGGATGGGGCCCTCATTTTGAAAAATATTGGTTTGTAGTAAATATAGTATAATATATATTATATAGTATATATAATATGTATGGTATACTAGTA
>MU752619.1:19485-38482 GCA_026770625.1 Nicotiana glauca | reverse complement strand
GAGTTTACCGAATTGCCGAACAACTTCTTGAAAATTGAAAATCGTTGAAGACTTGAATACTTCAATTCACCAACTTCACACTTTTTTACGAATTTACAATAATAAAATAAGCAATTATAGAAGAGAAATTAGATGTAGATTGAGAGAAATTGATGAATTGGTGAGTAAAAATGAAAAATGAAGGGGTATTTATAGTTGAAAAATGGGAAAAAGTGTAATTATATAAAGTTTGGGGGCCAAATGACTATTTTTTAAAGTAGCCAACAGATAAAATATACCCCCAATGGCTAGATTTTAAAAATCTAACCATTTTTTTTAAAATTTTTTTTTTAAAAAAAAAATTAGCCGTTAGGACCGGCCCAGGCCCGCCAGCCGGTCCCGGGCTTAGCGGTCCCGGGCTTCGTGGGCCTACCCATTGTAACCGGCCCGTCACGTGCCTAGTGCACCATTAGACCCAGGACCGTTAGGACCGGCCCGCCAGGACCGTTTGGCCCGTTTAGCCCGCGGGCCCGGTCCGGTCCCGGTCCAGGACCAGCCTTCCATACAGCCTTACTTTACACTGATTTATTGCTTCAACAATACAATAAAATTTATGAACTAAAGAATCAAGAATGTCTATGCAATGCACAGGTTTCTGTATTGCCTCTGGTAAGTTCAGTAAAATGTGGAGTGAAATAAAATCAAGATTCAATGAGCAATCCAAAATACTTAGATCAAAGTCTGCAACTCATAAGAACTTTGTACAAATCTAATAATTTTATTTTAATTATCAATTTTTGTCTATATATTTCACCGATACCTACTTAAATAACGTGCTAAGTTAACATATACAACTTCCTAAATGCGATAAATGATGAGTATCCTTTTTCTTATGACATAAATTAGCTTGAATTCATGTGTATGTATTTCTTCTACTATAATTGTACAAAATACAAAATATATTCTATTCTAGTCTTACATTTCTATAAGTAGACTAAGGAATGCTTCATAAAAAACGACCCCCCATTCCAATGTTATGGGTCCTAACAATGGTCTACTAGATATTATAATGGGAAGAAGAAATACTATGAGCATTTTGTATTATTGGAACTCTTTTATCATTTAGATTTGTTTAATCAATTAGTTAAACTCTTTAGCTTGAACTGATCATAATCTACAGGATAATGTATATTTTTGAGGCCTTATCAATAAAACATTCCAAAGCATCATACCACCGAGATTTATTTGAACCCTACTTCGTATAAGAAATATGAACTAAAATGTATTAAATTAGTTCACTGAACCATGTGACTTCAAGAGCACTTACATATTAAAAAAGGGACAACTATGGCAATCTTCCGCAACTCCTCGTCAGCTTGCATGATCTTTTTAATCTGATCCTGCAAATAAATAGAAATAAGGTATTAGTATGGTTGTATTCATATCAAAGAAAAATTTAAGTTTTAGAAACAAGATCTGATGTGACCTGAAAGCAATTTGGTCCAGTTAAACACATTATATTGAAAAGGAATAACGATTAACATTCAGATGGCACCAAAGTAATAGTTGTCAAAATCTTTCTCAACAAAACAAATTCTAGTACAATAAAGTTTGAACCTTGAGAAACTAGACAAACAGAAAATTCACATAAAAACCTCAAACACTTTACCACATAAACGTGAAAACCTCAAACACTTTACAAACAGGAAATTCACATAAAGTTTGAACGTTTATTTCCCACATAAACGTGGTTTGAACAAGTCATGTACCTCAAATACTCTACCCTCTCCTATAGATTCATGATATATTTGATCTTTACCTAATACACTTTAGAGTTTTCTTTGAAGTACTAAACCGTAAAGTGCTCAGTGACTATAAAAATCAAAGGCAGTAAAAAAAATTGAATTACTTGTTAAAAATAGATGACTTATCGCTAAGTGACTTTTTTGGTCTCAAGAATCTCCTATAAACTCATGCTGTATCAATCTTTCCAAAGTACACTAGTGACTCTATAGTATTTTTTTAGGCACTAAATAAAAGTGCTTAGTGGTAGCAAAATTCGAGCGGCAGTAAGTAGTCAACACGATCTACCTTAAGTGTCTCAGCAAACTATTCTACATTTTACTTCAAGTTTCTTAGTAGTCTTCCTTTTAACGTGATATCAAAGAACTGTTCGAACTTAATAAGGGATTAACTTGATGAGTATCTTGGCAATAAACTAAAAAATAGTTGTTGAATCTTTAGTTGCTCTAATTCTATTTCATTATAGAAAATATTAAATTGTAACATATTTTTGTTAGTTCTTCCATATGTGGAATGGAGTACGAAATACAGATTATTCCACAACAGAAATATTTAAAAAACAAAAAGAAAGACAGTTACTTAGATACTGAGCATACAACTTCTAAGAGTGAATATGAGCAAATTTTGGTGAGGCAAAAGGCCGAGCACTTAAAATGCAGTTAATAACCAAAAGTTAATACTCAAAATACTCAGAAGTGGTCTGTGTTTACTGGTTTCATCTAGCTACTTGAGCACACCACAACTTAAAAGAAACAACAATTTAACATGCAAGTGGAAAAAGAATTTCGCCTGTCACAGACGTTCATCCATAAATATATCTGGCGCTCTTAGAAAGTAAATCATATTAAAAATATCAATAAACACATTATCACATTATCTTGGAAGAAATTTTCAATTTGGAATTTAAAACTTTCAGAAATGCAAAAATCAAAACACATACCCAAAATTTTCAAAGAGTCATAGCAAGATCATATATATATATATGTGTGTGTGTGTGAGAGAGAGAGATAGAGAGATAGAGAGAGAGATATCATTTGTGTTACCTGGGATGGGTAGCCATCGGAAGTGAGACAGAGAAGACAGAAAGCATCGGTGATAGGGCTGTGGTGATGAGAAGTGTTTGCTATTTCAAAAATAATTTCTAAAGTTTTAGGGACTTAGATTTACGGAATTGGAGGGAATATGTTTTTCGGTGAAAATTTATTTAGAGAGAAAAGATTAAAATAACAAGTAGTAGAACTTTCTTTAAATTAGTGAACTTCGGTGGCTATTTTCTTTTATTGCCAGCAAAAAGGTGCTTAATACCGTCCAATGATCATCTGCCGCTAACATTTGAGTTTATAAAATCGTTTAGTGGCATTTGTTTTATTGCCGCTAATAGATTGCCGCAAAAGATCTTTTTGTTGTAGTGCGCCTCCTTATATATATTAACAATATTTATTTTTATCCAATGGTCTTTGACCGACGTGCTTTCTCATGACTGTATCCTTCATTACTTGCCCAAACATCGCACTTGTTCTGCGATGTAAGCTTTCTGACGGCTTGATCTCGGCAGGGATCGTGATACTCGTCGCCATTATGCCTCGCGGGCACGACCATGGCTGGGTCGACCTCTTACCATTCCCTTTAACGATAATCATGTGGTGGTCAGATTTTGACCCATAAAAATAAATGGACACGAGTCCAAATTCTTCGAGAAAAAAATAATCAAATTTACCAATCAAATTTTGGTTATGATTTAAAGTTAACCCAGGTTGGCGATCTGTTATGGATCAAGGTAAAGGGTAATATTAAATCAAAAGATTAACGAAAGACAAAATTGGTCAATTTTAGACAGTACAGGGGCAAAATCTATTAGGCCGAAATATTGATACTACTTCTATTAAATGCGAAGTACTTATTAACAGTTTTAAAAAAAAAAAAAAATCTTAATTTTTTGGCATTTAATTTGCTTCATCTTTCTGGCATTTAACTAAATTTAATTTCAATTTAATCCTTTTGGCAGATTGAATGGCAAACCAGTAAACCAAATGGATAAGTGATCATTGATCATTGATCATTCCATTTGTCCTATAAAAGAATCTTGGCCACATAATTTTCCAAACTCCTCTTCCTCAAACAGATAATTTAGGAGGAAATCAAATGGATATAACAAATTATCCATATACTAGTTCTTTGCAAACCAATAATTCCTAGAAAAGATCAATGAGCCAACATAATATTGCAGGTGAAGGGAAGGTGCATTATGGGAAAAATATGAAAATATCTGTTAATAATAATGCAATATATTGCAGGTGAATGAAGGTAAATTATGAGGAAAAAATGAAAATATATGATGAAAAGTGATTATCAATAGCACTTTGTTCCCTATAAAGAATTTAATCTATATATGTATCCATCCGTACATGACAAGTAATCTTGTCTGGGATTGAGACATGGTCGTATCTTATGCTATATGACAAGTAATCTTGTTTCAGATTGAGACATGGTCATATCTTATGATATATGACAAGTAATCTTGTTTCAGATTAAGACATGGTCCTTGTGCTATATGACAAGTAATTTTGTTTGAGACTGGGACATGGTCGTATCTTGTGCTATATCACAAGTAATCTTGTTTAAGATTGAGACATGGTCGTTTCTTGTGCTATATGACAAGTAATCTTGTTTCGGATTGAGCCATAGTTATATCTGGCTGGTAGATATTAAGGGGAGAAGGCGATATTGAAGGTTAATTTCAGCTATTTATTGAAGGGAAAATGAAAGGAATTCAAAAGAAGGAAGTTCTTGAAGATTTTGCAATAATAGGAAGTTTAATAGGGATGCAATTTATATATGCAGGAAATTCAGTATTAGCAAGTTATCTTATGTCATTAGGTTTCAAACCTTCATCCCTTGTAATTTTGTCATCATTTGCCACATTTTTAATCCTTTCTCCATTCTCCTATTTTTTTGAAAGGTAACTATTTTTCTCTCTTGTTAGTGATATATGTATTGTTTATTTTTTCAATAAATGATCCTAAAGGAAGCTAATGTATGAATATTATTAATGTTGCAGGAGTCAATGGCCAAAGCAAATGAATTTGAAGTTATTGATTCAATTATTGTTAATTTCTTTTGGAGGGTATTAAGCAATGTATTTTTATTTCTTTACTCTTTTAATTTTTTTTCCCGGAGCATTCTTAAAACTTAGAGATCCGCCTACAAGAAGACATGCAACCTAATACAGACAGGATTAACCGAGATTGTCCAGACATGCATATACCAACTAAACAACATTCCCGTAACAAATTGGAGTTATGACTAGTCTAATTGCAAGAGCATTCCAGGAAAATAAAAATCTTTCATACGTGAGAAAATAGAGATTATATAAGGAGCTACTACAGAGGCGAACCCAACGTCTAGAGTCAACTGGTCCAGAATGGATGTGACCTATTACACATTTATCTTTTAATATTTTTCATATGTAATATAAGTAATTCGAGTCGAAAGTAGTGAATTCAATTGAACCTGCAGGCTGCAGAACACGCTCTAGATCTGTCTCCGGGGTTTAGCTAGTATAATTTGAAGTTTTGGCATGATTATTTAGTTCATCAATTTTTTTTTTTTTTTTTTTTTTTTTTGCAGGGTGACATTATTCCAATCTTTATACATAAAGGGAATCAATTTGACTTCACCTGCAATGGCAACAGCTATGCCAAACCTTGCACCAGGACTCATCTTTCTCATAGCTTGGGCATTTGGGTATATTCTACCTTCCATTTTTTTATCCTATCTTTTTCCCCTTTATCCTATTAGATAAACTATTAATAATGAGCATTTTGGCATACTAAGCTTTCGCTACACACGAGGTCCTATAAAGAGTTGGACTATATTAGATTAATTGTTCGGATACTAGTACTAAAAAAATAGAAGAAGAATTAATCTAAAATAGTCGCTCACTCAACCGCTTAAACTAAAAGTAGTCGGCAGATGTGTATGTGTGTGTGTGTATATATATATAATCTCCCTATACCAGCTAAGAAAAGTAAACAGTAAATCCGTCTGTTTATATGTAAAAAGATCCTTTAAGAAACTGGTTCCAATTCTATTTTTTACTTGGCCCCAACTACATGTCCTTTTGACCCTTCGCCCGCCACCAACAGAAGCAAGCTAATCCCCCTATGTTGGAAAGTTGGGGGAAGAGTGCATGTCCATAAGCAATTTCTATCAGTGTCATACCTTGAGACGAATTGATCATGTCATGTCAATGTCCATCAATGATGGTTCGTTAATGTCCATTGATTTAGACTCCACCCCCATTCTCAATGTAGAAAAAGATTGCTTTTTTCTAATTATTTGCTTTAGTTGCAATTCTAATTTTTAAGACCTAATATGCAGATTAGAGAAGGTGGAATTGAAGTGCAAATACAGCAAAGTTAAAATTGTAGGAACATTATTGTGCATTACAGGGGCAATTCTAATGAGTCTAATGCAAAGTAGCTCAAATGTTCACATACCAGAAAAAGAGGCTCAGTTTTCTTTACCATCTCCACCACATGATGATGATGCTGACATATTTAATGAAGAAAAGATCAGGGGTTCAACCTATCTCATGGCAGCAATCTTGGTGTTATCAAGCAGTGTTGTTTTGCAGGTATATAGACAGTATTAACTAATACTTACTGCTAATTAGCGAGTAACAAGAGTCTAGCGAGGATGTTCTAATAAGTGCCTCGTTAATTTGAGCGTGGACGTTCTAATAAGTTCCTCGCTAATTTTGAGCGAGGATGTTCAAAAAAGCGCCTCGCTAATTATGAGCGAGTATATTCTAGTAAGGAAGGGCCTCGCCAATTATGAGCGAGGACGTTCTAATAAGGGCCTGGCCAATTAAGAGCGAGGACGTTCTAATAAGGGCCTCGTCAATTATGAGCAAGGACGTTCTAATAAGGGCCTGGCCAATTATGAGCGAGGACGTTCTAGTAAGAAAGGGTCTTGCTAATTATGAGCGAGGACGTTCTAAGGGCCTCACTAATTATGAGCGAGAATGTTCTAATAAGGGCCTCGATAATTATGAGCGAGGATATTCTAATAAGGAAGGGCCTTGCTAATTATGAGCGAGGATGTTCTAATAAGGGCCTCGCTAACTATGAGCGAGGACGTTCTAATTAAGGGGCTCGCTAATTATGAGCGAGGACGTTCAAATAAGGACCTCGCTAATTTTGAGCGAGGACGTTCTAATAAGGGCCTCACCAATTTTGAGTGAGAACGTTCTAATAAGAGCCTCGCTAATTTTGAGCGAGGATAGCGCATTAGTGTTCCCTAAATTTAGCAAGGCTATAATCTCTCGCTAAAAGGAACCTTTTCCTTATACTAGTTGTATATTAGCTCGTGCTATTGTTCCTTTTAGTGATGAACTGTATATTTCCTAGCCAAAATTCAAAATGACATCTTTCTTGTATAGTGTCATATTGCTAGTGTAGTTCTTCCTAATATGTTGGTTAATTAACAACTTTTCAGGCAACAACATTGGGAGATTTTCCAGCACCAATCTCTTTGTCTGCTATAACTTCATTTATAGGCATGGCATTGACTGTAATTGTTGAGTTGGTTCAAGAACATTGCTTGGAGATTGGATTTCCCTTAAATATCCGCGACTTGATTGGTTATTCCTTACTGGTAATTCATCAGTTACCTTAATTTTTAATATTATATTTGCAATTTGCTATGTGAAGGAGAACCTTGTTGCTGCCATGACCAGTAGGTCACGGGTTTGAGCTTTGGAAATAGATAGACTCTTGTGGTCCCGCCCTTCTCCGACCTTGCGCATAGCAGGAGCTTAGTGCATCATGCTGCTTTTTTTTCTATGTGCAATTTGTTATGTAGACAAATTATAGGGTAAAGAAAATAAATGAGTCTGATAATTCTACAAATTTTTGTTGTAATAGGCAGGAATAGTAAGTGGAGCATGCATAAGCTTTAACAATTGGGCAATGAAGAAAAGAGGGCCAGTTTTGGTTTCTGTTTTTAGTCCCATTGGAACTGTGTTAGCGGTTGTTCTCTCTACAATCACCTTAAGGGACTCCATCACTCTTGGAAGGTAAATTTATTATCAATCAACCTCCCTAAAAAATTCAAATAAATATATACATGCGTGCGCGCATACACACATACTCACACATCAAAAGGCATTACCGGTGCACTAAGCTCCCGCTATGCGCGGGGTTCAGGGAAGGGCCGGGCTGCATGGATCTATTGTATGTAACCTTACCCAGTATTTCTACAATAGGCTGTTTTCACAGCTCGAACTCATGACCTCCTGGTCACATGCAGTGGTGAAGCCACATGGTCATAAGAGTGGTCAATTGACCACCCTTTGTCGAAAAATTATACTGTGTATATATGTAATATAACACATATTGAACACCGTTTGTCGGAAATTTTTTTCACCGAAAAAATTTCTAACTTTGTCGCTGGCAGCAACTTTATCAGTTACGTCAGGGCTCCCTTTCACACATACTCGCATATCACTTTTCGAAAAAATAATACGATATTGGTTTAGGATGGAAGTATATCATTATTAGAAAGTCGATAGCTTGAAATCCAGAACAATGTACTAGTTCAGTTTTGACATAGGCTGACACTGCTTGCGTAAAATCCTGTGTACGCGACTGATTGATAGTCGATACTTGGAGTGATGATCTTAGCTTCTTTCTGCAGCCTTGCTGGTATGTTTCTGATGTTCATTGGTCTCTACTTCGTGCTATGGGCTAAAGGGAAAGAAGGATATCTGATCAGTTCTTCCAATTCCTCAGAAAGTGATGAATATGATGTGGAGAAGCCTCTTCTAAGTTAAATCTATTCTTATTGTTTCTTTTCTCTTGTTCATTGTTTTGTATATAGATATAGAAAACGAAAAATGGTTTGATATATCCTTGTACTATAATAAATTGTTTAAAATTATCCCCGTTATACTATTGGGCCATAACAGTCCCTACCGTCCAACTATCCTAACAAATCTGCCCTTATTTTGACGGAAGTGCCACGTGACCAGATTTAAAAAGAAGCAAGGATGGATGCCACGTGGCACTTCCGTCAAAGTAAGGGCAGATTTTTAGGATAGTTGGACGGTAGGGACTTTTATGGCCTAATAGTATAACGGGGGACAATTTTAAACAATTTACCATAGTACAAGAATATATCAGACCTTTTTCCGTATAGAAAAATATGAAGTAGACAGCTTATTTTTAGTTAGTTTACATATGAAGTGTATGAATCTTCGTTGCTATTTATGTGATGGTATTTGATTGGGTACAAAGTTCGATATAATATAACCTTCTGCAAATCAACAGATTATGAACGATAGGTAAACACGAATTCATCAAAGTCGAAATAAATTGAACAAGAATTGCAATTACTAAGTAGCATTCTCTATTGCGATTTATAAGTCGCATTGATGAATTTGTATTCATCAAAGCAATATACGGCTTCCCGTTCTGGGTTCCCTTTTTGAATTCATTATTTATAATTACATACATAATTTTTCTTTTAAATTTTTTTTAACTCTTTTATGAATTTTTGAAAAGAAATTTAGATATAATTATAAATAAAATTGAATGATGCATATGTTGAATCAATAGTTCCTTAATCAGTTATACTTTTTTTAGGCATTTAATAAATATATGTTATGTTATGCTTTGAGGAATAACTCATTATTATGTATAGGAGAATTATAAACGAAGAGCTAAGTTTAGAATAAAAAAATTATACTTAACAAATAAGGATCCAAACGAGAACTGAGAATAGACATAACTTCGGTGTATCTATTTAGAAAATATAAATCGCATTTAATAAATACTACTTATAAATTACCTTGACAAATGTGATAAATTTATTGGTGTATATATATATATATATATATATATATATATATATATAAAAAGGAGGGAATGAATGAGATGATGTGACACCTCTCTTAGACTAGGATTGCTATTTATCTTTTTCTCTCTTTTTTTTTTTTGCCTTTTATCCATTAATCTTATTTTTAATAGACACAAACCCTTCTCCAAACGTAACTGCCATTCCTCTTTACTCAAGCAATTAATTTTATTCTTAATAGACACAACCCTTTGTTCTCCTGGTAGAAAATTCAAACGTAACTACTATTGCTCTTTACATGATTTTACATTTAAAATCACCCAGTGTCATATTACAACTTCAGTTTATCTTTAGTGTCTGATACATATTCTCCAATTTAGCTTTTTTATCAATTGATTCAATTGCAAATTTCCAGTGGTGTTTTGTTCAACTTTTCTTGCTTTATCGGCTGAAAAAGAAGTAGTTAGGTTATATGTATATGGTTGTGTATATATTTTCTTTTCTTGCTTTCGTAGTAGTTGCTTTATTGGATGATTCAATTGCTTTCATATGTATATGGCTGTGTATATATTTGCTATGGGGTTCTGTCACGACCCGAAATTCCCACCTTTGGGATCGTGATCGCGCCTACTCGTGGAAGCTAGGTAAGCCATGAATCTTTGAAACCATTACATCTTTCGTTTTATACATATTTAAACAATTAAATTAATAATGGATAAGCATCAAAATGACAGCGGAAAATAATATGTTTGCGGAAGTCTTAGATAAATAGAAAACCAAAATGTATAAATGCCAATACATGTCTCTACCCAGCACTTGGTGTCATAACGTACACATACTATCTAGGAGTGCTACATACAAGTGTCTGAAACAAAAGAAATAAAATCTGTCTCGGGTACGAAAGGAAACAATGCATCAAAATAGATAGAAGAGATGTCGGGCCTGCGGACGCCTGCAGGACTACCTCGGGATCTCGTGGACCGAAGGCTGGCTCCCGAACTACTGTTGCGCACCAAAAGCTACTCCGGGATCTGCACACAGTGCAGAGTGTAGTATTAGCACAACCGAGCCCATGTGCTGGTAAGTGTCCAGCCTAACCTCGGCGAGGTAGTGACGAGGCTAGGACCAGACTACCATATAAACCTGTGCAGTTTAAACATATACAACGGAAAAGAAAGTACAGAAATAACCAGTCATTGTGGGAAGGGAAACATGCTGTGGGGGAGATAACAGTCCTGAATAAAAGGCATCAAGCAAGGAAAAAGAAACAACATAACTCGAATGCCAATAAGGAATCAAAAGCAATAAATGCACGGCATTACCCTTCGTGCTTTTACTCTCGTCTTCACCAAAACAAGTATAATCATCATGCGCACGGCATCACCCTCTGTGTTTTTACTCTCTTTACTCACCATATAATCAATATAATCGGCACGGAATGGTACATCGTGCGGCACGACATCACCCTTCGTGCTTTACACTCTTTCCTCTCAATCAACAATGCACGACATCACCCTTCGTGCTTTATCACTCTTCCTCACCCAAACAACAATCACAACAATGGGGCGAAGGAATAAATAATATTATAATAGGGATCCCGGTAAGGGAACAACTTAATAATATCAACATCTCGACAAGGGAAATAACCAAATAAGCAATAATATCCCGGCAAGGAAGCAATTTAATAACTCTCCCTCTTTTCACTTTTACTTCACAACTCGCTTTACAACTTGAGCCAATGCTCCTCGATGTTCAAAAGTCACAATTACTTCCTTAACTTTCCACAATAAATAGAAATCACTTCAAGGCATAGATTATTCAACGAAATCATAAAAACCACATTATAAGACTCACGGTCATGCTAGATATCGACGCATAGATACTTGTCACCATGCCTATACGTCGTACTCAATAAAATCAGGTAGCAAATAGGACTCAACTCCTAATCCCTCAAGCTATGGTTAGACCGAATACTTACCTCAAACTTTCACGGCCAACTTAATCCTCAATTACCGCCTTTCCTTTCGAATTCGGCTCCAAATCAATTGTATCTATACATAAATGACCTCATATCATCAATAAATGCTAAACAATTCGAATCCAATGCCTAATTATAGCTTTCGAAACCTTCTTTCCAAAAATCGACCCCAAGCCCGCTTGGTCAAAACACGAGGTTCGGACCAAAATCAAATCTCCCATTCATCCACGAGCCCGAATATATAATTTGTTTTCAAATCCGGCCCCAAAACGAGGTCAAATTCCCAAATAATAAAAAATTCCTAACTCTACCCAAATCCCTAATTTTCTACCCTTAATAGCATGTTTTAGGCATAGAATTCTAGTGGTTGTTGATGGAAAATGAAAAAAACAAGTTAAACAATGCTTACCCAAGAAGCTTTGGTGAAGAAATGTTTCAAAAATCGCCTAGGAGCTTTGGAGAAGAAAGGGTTAATGATATTTTATGAAAATCTCGTAATGGGTTCTGTTTTGGGGTTTTAAAATAACTAGGAAAATTGCCCTTCGCGACGCGACAGACCCTTCGCGTTCGCGATGAGTGAGGCTGATTAAGCCTTCGCGTTCGCGCTAAGGGGCTCGCGTTTGCGAAGCTTTAGCTTCTCGAGCCTCGCGTTCGCGTTCATTTACCCCACCTCTTGCCCAGGTCCACTTTGGCCTTCGTGTTCGCGAAGGTATGACCCCCCAACTGCCTCGCAATCGCAACCTGGGCTGCGCGTTTGCGTAGAAGGATTTTCCCTTCGTCAAACTTTACTCATCGCGTTCGCGTAGGTACTCCCGTGAACGCGAAGAAGGAAATATCAGAAATCCAACAGCTGAAAAACCTGCAACATTTTCTAAGTCTAAAACCTTCCGAAACACACCGGAGCCCTTAGGGCTCCTAACCAAACGTATGTACTAACTCATCAACATCATACGAACTTATCTGTGAGATCAAATCGCCTAAATAACCTTAAAAATAGTGAATCAAACCTCAAAATCAAGAACTTTTCCTCAAACTTTATCAAGTTTCAAATTTAGAAATTCAAGTCCGAATCACGTCAAACGACGTCCGTTTTTAACCATATTTTACAGGAAGGACTTAAAACATATATAAGACCTGTACCAGGCACCGGAACCACAATACGGACCCGATACTCGCTTTCTAATCAGATTTTATTTCAAATTTCCTTAAATATTTTTAGAAAATAATTTCACTTAAAAATTTATTTCTCGGGATCGGGACCTCGAAATTCAATTCCGGGCATACGACTAAGTTCCATATTTTCATACGGACCGTCCGGACCATCAAATCACGGATCCGGGTCTATTTGCCCAAAATATTGACCAAAGTCGAATTTATTCATTTTAACATCAAAACTTAGCATTTTTTTCACATAATTTCATATTTAAGTTTTCCGTCTACGCGTCCGGACTGCGCGCGCAAACTGAGTCGACTCTAAATAAGGTTTTCAAGGTCCCTGAAACACAAAATTCAATTGAAACAGGTGAAGACCCTTTGGGTCGTCACATGCTTGTTGAACTTTTCTTGCTTTATCAACTGGAGAAAAAGAATTAGCCAACATATACATGGTAGTGTACATATTTCTTTCTTTCTTTCTAACCGTATGTGATATTTTCGACGTTATATAGAAAGAGCTACTGATTCTTTTAATGACTTGCAGAGGAAAATAATCAGGTACATTTTTTGAAACTCTTTGTTTGTAATTTTGTGTTTATAATCTTTAAAAATAACCCCAAATTCATAGAATTTATTTCCCTTATTCTCTGGGGTGCCGATTTATTCTTTATTATTGAGTTCCATAGAAATCAAGATACAATAAAAATATTAATGGATGAACACCGTTTTTGGTAAAAGAAAAATGAATAAACATTGCTAGATATATTTTGGGGAATTAATCACTTTGGCAATGGATACTTGTTCTTAATGGTGACTTTGTTCAACTGCCGATAATCTATGCGCATCCTCATCGATCCATCCGTCCTATTAACAAACAACACCGACATACCCCAGGGTGAGATACTAGGTCTAATAAAGCCCTTATCAAGCAAATCTTGCAACTGCTCCTTCAATTCTTTCAACTCTAGCGGGGACATGCGATACGACGAAATAGAAATACAAAAGTCAATATCCTTGTCGGATGGCATCCCCGACATGTTTATAGGAAATACCTTTGTGTCACGACCCCAATCCCGGTCGTGATGGCGCCCAACATCAAATGCTAGGCAAGCCCGACCATATAACACTCACAATTCAACCACACAACCCATTTTCCAATTTATAGCATTAGATTATCAGATGATATAGTTCTAAACAGTGATTATAGACAGAAGTGGTACGGAAATCACAACAACTGCCAATAAAACTCCCAAAGACCTGGGGTCATGAGTCTAGAGCCTCTAAGATAACAAAATAATACATCCTCAGTAATACTGATGTTCTAAAATGCGGAAATAATAAAGGGATAGGGGAGGAGTCGAGTCCTGCGAACGTCAGACAGCTACCTCGACAACTCCTGAGAAGCTCTGAAGCAGCAAGTAGCTCAACTATGCTCCCGGTAAACCTGAATCTGCACACGTGGTGCAGGGAGTAAAGTGAGTACTTCCAACTCAGTGATAATAAGAGTAAATAATAACTGAGCGATAAGAAATCACGTAAGAACACTCCATCATGCTATATAGTACAGTACAATCTTTTGAACAAAATAGTAAAACCGTGAAAATCCTTTAGAAACATCTAGCTCAGTTTAAAATCTCTTTTGAAAATATTCTTTTTCAAACAATAAGCATATGAATGCGATATCAGGTAGTGCAAGTGCGCACACAAGTCAGCCCCTCGGGCACATCACTCTATTTACAAATAACACCAGGGTATCTGGTACGCAGTGCAAGAAATATCATGGATGCCAATGATATGAGAGTGCTAAATGTCATGCCACGTAGTACAGACAGGAATCAATGCGTGAATGCAATGCAATGCACATGAACGCTGCGCCGTACAACCCGATCCATTTGGGTACCCGCGCTCACTATGGGTGTTCAGACTCCGGAGGGGCTCCTACAACCCAAGCGCAATATCAATGATATCAATGTCACACCACTGTGGCGCGTAGCCCAGTCCATGCAAAGTCCAGAAATGCACATAAGCCCCTTGGGCAATAGCAAAATAGCAGTTCTCAGCTCAAAACGTCAGTAAAATATCATTTAAGTTTTCAAATCTTAGAAAGATGGCTGAGTTTGCAAAATAGTATTTAGAACCTTGGATTGAGGTCCAATAATATGCAACGTAATGCAAAAACAGTGATATCAATCCCTGAAGGATTCAAATAATCCGCACGAAGCCCAAAACATGGCAATCAGCCCAAATCATGATAGCATCAAGTAGTAACCAGTCAATCATGCAGTAAAATCAACAACCGGGACGGACCAAGTCACAATACCCAATGGTGCTCTTCCCCACGCTCATACCTGGCGTGCAATTCACCACAATACAACACTATGATGTGTAAATACGGGGTTTCAAACCCTCAGGATATCATTTACAAGTATTACTCACCTCTAACTGGTGAAATTCCTCGCTCGCGACGCCTTTGCACCTTAAATTGGCCTCCACGCGCGTCGAATCTAACAAAAAACAGAGCGAATACATCACAATATACCAATGGGACAACACCCAATCGAAAACAATCGAAATATAGCAAAAATCTCGAAACTAGCAAAACCCGAGCCCGGGGCCCGCTTCTCAAAAAAGTACAAAACTCACATCACCGAAATCCTCGTCTCGCCACGAGTTAGTACATATAAAATACACAAGAATCGGAGTCCATTTGACCCCTCAAATCATCAATTCAAACATTCTTAGGTTTCAAGCCCTAACCTCCATTTTTACCCTTTAATTCCTTGAAATTCCGTGATTAATTCATGTTTTTACACCATAATAACATAATCCGAGTCCAAATATTCATACCTGATAAAATCCTTTCGAATCCTCTTCAAAATCGCCCAAAAACCCGCTTTAGTCGAAGTCCAAAATGTTTTCCTTCTTTTCCCAATTCGTGAACATTGTTCACTATATCTCCAGGTCGTTTTCCGCTTATGCGGTCAAATTACCGCACCTGCTGTCCCACACACACGACCAAGATGACCGCTTATGCGGTCTCACTTAAAAACCCTGGGACCGCTTCTGCGGTCTTAAACCGCTTATGCGGTTGCCGCTCCTGCGATCAAGATGACCGCTTATGCGGTCTCCACAATACTCTCATGACCGCTTCTGCGGTCGAATACCGCACCTGCGGTGCCCGCTTTTGCGGAAAGGCTTCCGCTTATGCGGAATATGCCAGGCCCCTACAGGACCGCTTATGCGACCCCATATCCGCATCTGCGAAACCGCTTCTGCGGCTCCTTTTCCGCAGATGCGGAATACCAGAAGCCAAAAAGATCGGACGTGCTGAAGGCTTCCAAAATTCCCGTTTAACCATCCGAAATCACCTCGAGGCCCCGGGACCTCAATCAAAAGCACCAACACATCCTAAAACCTTATTCAAACTTGCTCGAACCATCAAAACACTATCGTTAACATCAAAATCATCAAATTTCACCAAATCAAAGCCTAAGTTCTTCAAGAACTTCCGAAATGCATTTTCGATCAAAAACCCAACCAAACGATGTCCGAATGACCCGAAAATTTGCAGGCATATCCAAAATCACCTAACAAAGCTACTGCAACTCTCGGAATTCTATGTGACCCTCGGATCAAAATCTCACCTATCAACCGGAATTCACCAAAATTCAAACTTCGCCAATTCAAACCTAATTCTACACCGAGCCTCCAAAATCAATTCCGATCGCACTCCTACGTCACAAATCATCCCCCGAAGCTAACCAAATCACCAGAATTCACATCCGAGCCTTCTAACTATACAGTCAACTTCCGGTTGACTTTTCCAAAATAAGCTTTATTCTAAGAGGCTAAGTGCCTCATTCCCAATTAAAACCAATTCAATTCTATCCGATCAACTAAAATACAGACATTGAAACATAGAGCAACATAATATGGGGGAAACGGGGCGGTAACTCACGTGACAACGGACCGGGTCATCACATCCTCCCCAACTTAAACAAACACTCGTCCTTGAGTGTACTCAGAGTTGTCCTAGAAGCCAACCAATAGCTAAATGACCTTACCAAGCATATACCCGGGGTGATTCCTCGTCACCCTATCTCTTATAGGTCCGACAACACGACATGACTGAAATTACCCAACCCAGTCTAGCCCATAATTCACAGAACTACTTTTTCACTTCTAAAACCATCAATACGATCAAACCTCGCACCTATACTTTGAATAGTCTCGAACTAGCTGTAATAAACCATACTCGCATCCTCAAATGAAATCACATGATATACCACATAATCCAGCACCTGAAACGATAACTTCTATTCACAACAGCTGTCCACAACAACCATATACCGATAGAAACCTCTCAATAGATAAAGCCCTATTCCAACACTTCATATCCTATCTATGACAATGAAACACCGCAAACCGTAGCCATTTCTCAAATCAACCATTCATGAAACCACTCCCTTTTTGACTAATACCACAGCAGATTTCCGAAATCACACTCAAAATCAGAACCTCACATTTATATTCAGAATAAACTCGAACCTCAATATTATTCTTCCAACAAGCTGTAATCAAATATGTTCGTGTCCATTAATGACTCCAACGATCACCTCGAGTTCAACGCACCACTCGGGTGATATGACAACTCATCACAGGCCTAAGCCACAACTTGCATAATCCACGCACCAATGATGGGCGGTCTGAACATACTCAAATCATGACAAATGACTCAAACGAAAGAGCTGTAGCTCAAACTCCTCGGTACCATCACAACACAAGGCTGGCCCATCCCACATCATAGAAATAGAATACCTGAACCTACCCCGAAGGGTCCAATCTCCTCGTAGCCTCGCTACAATGCGCGATCTTTTCCAAACACTATTACACATAAAGCACCTCAAGTCACCATGCTCAAAATAGATAGCCACGCACAGATTGATGTATGAAACCAAGCAATCCATCACACCCACGGTGATGCAAGTAATATACGCCATTTAATCCTGAAAGGACACAACCGATGCGCCATTCGCCGAGCAACACCCAATACGGACTTTTTTCAGAAACCAGGAAGCAAGACATACCAAGTAACATATGGAAAACTATTCTCAACATCACCCTATTGCGGCGTACAACCCGATCCAGATAACATACCCGTGGTGGTGAGCCACCCGATCCACACAAATATCTCACATAGGGAGATGCATATCGAGCCAAATTTTCTTATTACAACAAAATACTGAGTGCATAACAATATCTACATATAGCATTGTAAGATACAAAACTCAAGCACAATCCGAAAATCATAAAACCTCACAGCACCAAAAAAAACATCTCATAGATCTCCCCAGATCACTAACAAGCTCAATAACGAGAGATTAAACCTATCCCTCAACAATACATATCAGGGCCAACCAAGCCATCTCAATCTGAATACGTAGCCACATCGGCTTGCCAACGAACTCAATGCCAAGAAGCCTTAAGCTGCTCCTTCCACTTTTTATAACTCTTACTGGAGTTGTACGATACGGTGCCCGGTGCCAAATAAATGCCGAAATCCACAATCTCGCCCGACGACATGCCCAGCCATAAGGAACGCATCCGAAAAAGTCCCTCAATACAGGAACTGAATCAATGGTAGAAACCTCTATACTGACATCCATCACAAAGGCCCAATTAAGGAAAGCAATCCTTCCCAGCCGTCCGCTGATCTTTGGAATACCAACCACTCTGCTATAACATAATCCGATGCACCTCGCTACGCAACCGATGCCATTTTCCGACATAGCCCATAGCACAATAGTTTAGAATAACCCACATTGCAACAACCAGTCGACAGCTCAGCATCATATACAAAATCTAACATACCAACAAAGAAGGACCCACTCGGGCCTCCAATCCCAATAGCCGCTAATGGTACCAATACACACTATCCACAACCACTACATAGCCTGAACATGAGAACTCACAGTCATTCTTTGGAGATATTCTAAAATTCTCCTGTGCCATCAAAAACACTCAGATATCAATGTCACACCTCCTTTTTCCGAAGCTTTATCAGTTTTTTAGTACACCCCGGGAAGGGATATAATAAAGAAAGGAGTTTTTCCAATTTAAGGACAATCGAAACGGGATTCGTTTTTATTTAAGATTCAGAGTCGCCACTTGGGAGATTTATGGTGTCCCAAGTCACCGGTTTGAATCCCGAATCGAGGAAGGGTT
>MU752618.1:53492-77574 GCA_026770625.1 Nicotiana glauca | reverse complement strand
TGCACAGGTTCTTGATATACTAGCGGCCTACTGGGCGCAGCAGCACGGACGATTCAGGGACTAGGTGAGCTGCAAGTTGTGAGGCGACCTGCAGCTAGAGTAGTTCCTTTCTGTACTTGATTTATTTATTTCCTGTCCATTGTATTCCGGACAGAGATTGTATTTTATTTCATCATCAGTAGTCGCTCATGCACTTGTGACACCGGGTTCTGGGATGGTTTTCGAAAGGTTTAATTTAATTGTTATTGTTAATTTGAATTGAAGCAAAACCTCTTTATTTGTGAAATGGAAGGAAAATTTTGGAATTTTATGTATTTAAAAAGGATTTTTAAATCGGTAATCTAATTGGCTGGCCTGACAGCAGTGTCCGGCACTACCACGACCCTTAGTGGATTTAGGGTCGTGACAACCTATACAATCATTGCAAGAGTAAAATAACCGTTGTCATAGATTTATCCAAAGCAACGGTCATATAAACTGTCCCAATAAAACAATCTATGGAACGCATCTTTAGTAAAAATAGCTATTGGAACGGTTATTTTTTACCCTCTTTATTTCCCCCGTGAATTTTTGTTAACCCACCAAAATATCCCCTATTTATTTAGTTTTTTAATAATTTTAATAACCTAAATATTAAATAACAAAATATTTGTGTTATAGTTCTGTGTATACCCAACGTCGCGATATCCCCAATGCCACAGCCTTCTTCTTCTGCAAGAATCTTCTCCTTCCTCTTCAAAATCGCCAATTCCCCCATCTCCCTCTCTCTAAAAACTTTGATACTTCCATCCCTCTCTCCGATGCCCTGAAAAACCCTCAGTCCTCTTTTAATTTAGAGTTTTCTGAACTTTAGTTTGATTAAATAAAGAATGAATCTGAGAAGCTAAGATTTTGTGCAAAGGGTTTGTATCCTTTGAAGGGTTTAGGTCAACTTGTTGTACAAGGTTACAAACGAAGATTGGAGAAACAATTTGAAGACCCAAATACTTAGGTAATAAGTTTTTTTTGCGCTCATTGCACTTTCTGGTTCTCAATCGAGAAATCTGGTCTTATTTTTGGGTTTTCTTATGATTATTTCAGTTGAATTATGATTATTTCAGTTGGCATACTCCACTTGATCCGGAGCTGTTTTTGATTTTGGTATGATATATATATATATATGTATATATGTATATATGTATATATATATATATATATGTATATATGTATATATATATATATATATATGATATGGTTCAGTCCTGTATTTGTACAATTATGTTTCCATTAGAGGTATGTAGACAACATGTCTAGTTGGATAGTATGTGTCCTTGCGGGCTTCCAGTTTTTAGATGTATAGTTATTTATAGCAGCCTTGTCGGATTGCCCTACGTATGTTGCACGTATATGTATGTATACCTTTTGGGTAGATTTCCTTCATCTACTTTATTCTCGTAATTCAGCAGATGTTATTCAGGTTTATATTGTAGGCATATGCTTATGGGTATTTGACAGGTAGGACTCACGCACCCATCACCACCCATCGGTTTGGGTCGTGACAAAAGTGGTATCAAACCAGTTCGGTCCTAGGGTTGTTTACATACCATGTTTAGTAGAGTCTTGTTTATTGGTGTGTTGTGCACCACACTTATAGACATAAGGCTACAGGACATATAGGATGTTATCCTCTCATTTTATCTCAGATCGTGTGATACAAGAATTCATGTTCCTAACGATATATTATATTTTTAGCGATGCCTCCAAAGAGTATGACTTTCCAGAAAGGAAAGTTTATGCCTAGTGAGACTACTAGTCGAGCGCCACGAGTTATGAGGGCTCGGGGAGAGTCTCATGGTGAGGTTCCATCTCAAACTTCACATACCCCACCCTTTCCAGAAAAGCTTCGAGGGGCACCAACTCCAGTGCCCGCCCCTATACATTCAGTACCTCAGCCGGATGCACTATGTCAGGAGATGAGAGATGCTATTCAGATATTAACCCGATTAGTATCCGTGCAGGCTCGATGTTAGGAAATAGGTATTGGTCATGTATAGAGGGCCGATCGTGCGCATAATAGGGCCCAGAATAAGAGAGCGAGGTCTTCGGGTCCTTCTGGTGAGTTTCTAGGTGGTCAGAGCTAACAGTACCCGAGGTATCTAGCCCAGCCATCGGCTAGCGTTCCCCCTCAGTTTGGCGATAAGAAATTCGATCATTCCACATATTTAGGGTCTGGTCAAAATTTCAGGGTCTCAGGTTCTCAGTATATGGGTGAGTCAAATAAGATAAGGTTGCCATTGCCACGATATGCTCAATATGGTAAGCAGCATACCGGGCAGTTCCATATGGGATTAGGTGTTTGTTATACTTGTGGTTATCTAAGCCACGTTATTAGGGATTGTCCGATAAAAGGTGATGCAAGTATAGCTCAACTAGCGGGATCTGTTGTCGGATACACCCCCTAGGCAAGGTCCACAAGCACCAATGAGTCGTGGTAGAGTCAGAGGCGGAGCATCTAGCTCGAGCGACCCTCAAAACCGCATTTATGCGTTGGCAGGACGAGGGACTAGAGTCATTACTTGATGTTGTTACATGTATATTATCAGTCTTCTCATATGATGTGTATGCACTGATTGACCCAGGTTCCACCTTATCATATGCTACTCAGTTGGTTTCTAGTAAGTTTGAAATAAAACCTGAGTTGGTTAAACCTTTTGAGGTGTCTACACCTGATGGGGCCTCAGTGATAGCTAAGCAAGTATATAGGGGATGCATAATAGTAGTTCATGGTCGATCTACCATAGCAGACTTACTCGAGTTAGATATGGAATAATTTGATGTTATAATGGGTATGGATTGGTTGTCTTCTTGTCATGCCAGCATAGATTGTACATCAAAGATAGTCCAATTTCAATTTCCAGGGGAGCCTGTTTTGGAGTGGAAAGGTAATACGGCATAGCCAAGAGGAAGATTCATTTCTTATCTCAAGGCAAGGAAGATGATCAGAAAGGGATGTATTTATCACGTAGTTCGGGTTCAGGATATGGAATTAGAGTCACCAACCATTCAGTCCATCCCTGTGGTTAATGAGTTTCCCAATGTTCTTCCCGATGAGCTTCCGGTTCTCCTGCCAGAGCGAGAAATTGAGTTTGCTATTGACCTACTTCCAGATACTCATCCAATATCTATTCCTCCCTATAGAATAGCCCCTGTAGAGCTGAAAGAGTTAAAGGAACAACTAAAGAACTTTCTTGAAAAAAGCTTTATCAGACCTAGTACATCATCGTGGGGAGCACCTGCGTTATTCGTAAGAAAAAAAGATGGTTTCTTACGGATGTGTATTGATTATAGATAGTCGAATAAGGTAAAAATCAAGAATAAGTACCTGGTCCCAAGGATTGACGATTTATTTGATCAGTTGCAACATGCCAAGTGTTTTTCAAAAATAAACTTGAGGTCCAGGTACCATCAGGTAAGGGTTAAGGATGAAGATATTCCGAATACAACATTAGGACCAGATATGGGCACTTTGAGTTTCGTGTTATATCGTTCGGTTTGACCAATGCCCCAGTAGTATTCATGGATTTGATGAACCATGTGTCCATTCCCTATTTAGATCTATTCGTAATTGTATTTATCGACGCTATATTGGTGTATTCTCGTTGAGAGGCTGAGCAAGTAGATCATCTGCGTACTGTGCTCAAAATTCTACAACAAGGCAAGTTGTATGCAAAATTTTCTAAATGTGAATTCTGGTTGAACTCTGTAGCCTTCCTTGGGCATGTCATTTCGGGTGAAGGCATCTGGGTGGATGCACAAAAGATTGAGGTTGTATAAGCATTATCAATGAGTCATTGTTATCAATTTCTTGTTAAGATTCAAAAACGTTCTGTCTTTGGTCCACAAGAAATATTACAAACAGAAGCTAAATAACTCACTTTGATATATATAATCTTCTTCAAAACGTTAGAAACAGAAGCAAATTTTCCAACGAGAATTTTTTGGAATAGTAGCAATGTGAAATTTTGCGGTTCTAGAAGAGTACGGTGCAATCTTCGTCAAGAATATTATACGGATTTTTTCTATTCCAGGTATGTTAAGGCTATCCTTTCTTTCTTTTGGCATGGTCCAAATTATACTGAAGAAACGAGCAAACACATAATTTTCATAAATTACTCTATTCATAGAGATACTAGAGGTGTCTATATTCTTGATTCCCCATGAGAATTATTATTATCTTCTGTTCATGGGTCTCAGAATAATACGCAGTTGAAAAAAATTTATCCGAAAGGAATATTGAGATTTTAATGTATTTTCCATGCATTTCGCCCATTTATACATGTGCATTGACCCATGACCAGACACTACCAGAAAATGGGTCTATGGGAACATTAATTTTAGCAACGGTTCAAGAACCGTTTCCATAGATCATGTAGGGTAACGGTTACAACCGTTATAGTAGAATCTAAGTGATACTAGCACACTTTACCTATACAACCGTTATAGTAGAATCTAAGTGATACTAGCACACTTTACCTATACAACCGTTGCAATAGTAAAATAACGGTTGCCATAGATTTATCCAAAGCAACAGTCACATAAACTGTCCCAATAAAACAATCTACTGGAATGCATCTTTAGTAAAAATAGCTATTGGAACGGTTATTTTTTTTCCTCTTTATTTCCCCCCTGAATTTTTGTTGACCCACCAAAATATCCCCTATATATTTAGTTTTTTAATAATATTAATAACCTAAATATTAAATAACAAAATATTTGTGTTATAGTTCTGTGTATACCCAACGCCGCGATATCCCCAATGCCACAACCTTCTTCTTCACTGGAAAACCTTCTTCTTCTGCAAGAATCTTTTCCTTCCTCTTCAAAATCACCTATTCCCCCATCTCCCTCTCACTAAAAACTCCGATACTCCCATCCCTGTCTCCGATGTCCTTAAAAACCCTCAGTCCTCTTTTAATTTAGAGTTTTCTGAGGTTTAGTTTGATTAAGTACAGAATGAATCTGAGAAACTAAGATTTTGTGCAAAGGGTTTGTATCCTTTGAAGGGAAAAGGTCAACTTGTTGTGCAAGTTTACAAACGAAGATCAGAGAAACAATTTGAAGACCCAAATACTTAGGTAATAAGTTTTTTTTTGCGCTCATTGCACTTTCTGGTTCTTAATCGAGAAATCTGGTCTTATTTTTGGGTTTTCTTATGGTTTTTTCAGTTGAATTTGGGAATTTTTTTGAAATTTTCCTATGTTTGTTCTGGAGCCTATTTGTATTTCTAGTCCTTGGCGGCTTTTTTCGGTTGTTATATTTTCCAAGTTACTGAGATTTCTATGTGTTAAGAACTTTGTTCAAATAGTAACATTAAGAGTCTTATATGTCTGGATAAGTATGGCTGATTCAGCAGCAATCTATTTTCACTGTTGTGGCTACTGTCCAGATGATTTTTGCCAACGTCTAGTTTCATTATATATGGTCATTATTGGAGGTGGGTGCTTTATCATTACTCATTAGCAGACGGCATAATGCTCTGAGACTATAACTTCTTTTCTTTTGGAGGAAAAATGAAATTAAGATGAATGAGCTTTTATATAAAATATTTTTGCAAAATTGCCTTTTCGCATATATGTGACATATGTCTTTACGGGGTAAATTTGATACAAGTTTGCGAAATGGGAAATCAACTCAAGCTTCAATTTTTATTCAAGTATCTGAACTTTACCCCCAAAATAGTTGAGATGTTTTCATCTGCCCAAACGAACTATATTGGTGGGAAAGATGTTATGGACAGTGAAATTGCATGGAAAAATATATGCATTTTAAATCAACTTAATTTTATTGGACCAATTATGTGATACATCTGTCGTTATTTACTTCCTTTCCCTTTCTTGAACTATATACAAGTTAATCTGGTCAAAATTACTCTGGATAATCACTTCATGACTGCTGCTGGAAATCCGTACATTTGATTATTTAACATTAACTCGAACATTCCTCAGCCGGTAGGTTATAGACTAATTCTTTATTATTTCCTTTCTTAATGCACTTTTGTTTTACCTAGTGCTTTCCTTTGTTGTGGCTCTGAAATATCTAGTTTTGTTTTGATTTGAGATCCCCAAGCTAAACAAAGATTTTGTCACCCTTTTTTCCAGATAGCTTTGATTCACACACTAACGTTGTGATGGCAATAAGATTCCATTGTGAACATTGTATGTATTCAGGATCTGAGGTTGGCACTATAAAAATTTGGGATTTGAGGTATTGTAGATATCAGAGACAGATCGTTTGGTATCTTTCCAACTTCCATCTCTGTTTTAAGTCAACATATATTTGAATCTTTTGAGGTTATCAAAAATATATTTGAATCTTTTGAGTATATGCACCAGGTCATTAAGAGAGAATATGAAAGTCGAGCAGCTGTGAACACTCTATTTTTGCACCCTAATCAGGTTTTACACTATGTCTCTGAATCTATGAAGCGCAGTATATCCTTAACCTTTTGACTGAATGTTTGAACTCTCTGAGAACCTTACAGAGAGCTGTGTTTTTAGTCAACTTTTATCCTGCCTATTCCTCTGAGAAAACTTCTAGAGCTTCCTTCATTTCTTCATATAACAAAATCTCCATATCAATTCTATGAGTTACTGGTTGAAATAGGGAATAGTTTGAACAAGCTATTTGAATCTTGATTGCTTCAGAAAAAATAGAGGTTATGCTTAAGAAAACAGGTATAGTTCCAAATCTTTCTTGAATGAATTTACTCTTTTTCCAATCAATTTTCCTTTTTTGAAAGTATTTGGTTAAGTGTTGGTGTTTCTGATCCTACATTTGTATGACTTTTGTCCCTTGTAATATAAATAAAGCTCTAATCTTAGTGATGACCATTTAATTGATAGTAAAAGTTTATTATGCTTGAACAATATGTAAAGATGTTTGCTAAACTTTGTTGTCCCTTGTAATATCAATAAATATGGAACCCATATTGCTAAACAAGATGCTTGAACAATAATATGACTCTTCTTTTTGGTGGACAAGGATGGAACAATCAAGGATGTGAAGTAAGGTATCATATCTAGAGGTGATCTCTATTCCTTAGGGTAGATTGCAGAGTGGAATTTGCAAATGTACCACCTATTGGTATTTTACCTTCTAAATGAAACATTGATGATTGCCTTTGAGGTACAAGTATACCACCTTCTAAATGAAACATTGATGATTGTCTTCCAAATATACCACCTGTAGTAAGTCACTGAATTGTAATGAATTCTAAGTGGGTCTTAGTTTAGATTTCCTGTTTCTTCAGCACATAGTTTTTCTTATGAAAATACTTTAGGATGAGTTGTGAAGCATAAAGCCAATTCTCATTATTGACTATATTTTATAGGGATCTATCATACAATAAGGAGTTGAAAGGACCTCTTCCTCGGTCTATTGGAAAATTGACAAAGCTATCAAATTTGTAATTGAATGTGAATAAATGTCATACATTCATTAATTAGCTAATCTCATGATAATATGCTGATTTTTTTTTCTTAATTTGATGATAGGATCCTTGTTGGTTGTGGGTTTTCTGGAACAATAACATACTTCATAGGATCTCTAACCCATCTTATTTTTCTGTAAGCACTCTACTCTTATTGCTTTGAACAGGAGAGCAATACGCGACAAATTTTACCAGAATGCAAAGAAGTTCACTCCCCTATAAGGTTTTAGCAACTCTACAGAATATATTGGATCAGGGAATTGAGGTTCATATCAGCTTACCTGTATCTGTAACATACATGTAAGTCCGATTGCTTCATTCTTTACATATCTATCTGTATCTGTAACATACCTGTAAGTCTGATTGCTTCATTGTAAAGTAATAACCAAAACTTGGAGTTCAATTCACTAAATTTTAAGTATCTTTTGTTGAAAGAAGCAAAATGTTTAAAGGAAATGACAAATACTTATCTGTAAGGTTAGATGTCCCTCTACAAATAACAACTTGTTTTTTTAGATAACCTTACCTTTAATAGTTAATTTAATTACGAATTCAATAGCTTAATATAGTTAAGAAATATCACAACAAATGATCTAGTTTCTTTTATCTTATTTTTTTCAGATCTTAAATGCAATGTGAGAGATTTTAATGTAAATTTCAGTTATGATTTTACTTAATCAAGCAAGCTTTAATACTATGAGTTTAGTCTTGGGTCTTGATGTGGATAATAGGCATAATTGTTGGTTGCTATTGGTTGACTCGTTTATTTGCATAAAATGTCCGAAATCAATACATAGAATCAAAGTAAGTTGAAGTGTCCGCACACTACTGGCAGAACACAATTAACTCAGGAAAATGAAGATGGTAGTCATTCAGTTGACGCTTTTTCATCAGTCATGGGACATGAACATCCAGGTCGCATGATCAGAATAATTTTCATCAAAAGGAGGTGTCTGATACAGTGGTTGTTCAGTCCATTTTGTAAGTCTCAAGATCCCACTTCTTTTGCTCCTCCTTTGTTTTTCCCTTCAAGTTGTCAAAGCTGAAATTTCCATGTCAACAAACGTCTTAAAGGGATTAGATGTAAAAGTATGGTAAAGAAAAAGAGCAATAAGAGAGTATGCTCAAATATAGAAATAATTATTTATTCTCTGCTTCTTTCCTTGCATCAGTGTTGAATATCTTATATCAAATTAATATTAGTGCAAGAATTGAGAATGATGGTTGTAGCTTTTTTGTCTGCTTTATTCATTTTCTATCAGTTTTTGTTCTTTAATTCAGTTCAAGCTCAAAATCTATCCCGAGATAGCTGCCACGGGGAATTCCAATGTGGGATCCTTAGAAATGTGAGGTTTCCTTTTTCTGCATCCACACAACCTGCTTGTGGATTGTTCACCATTGATTGTGATGCTAAACCAAATCCAACAATTCATTTGTAAGGAAATGTTTTCACTGCTTTTGAACAACGGTCATATGATGATAGTTTTCGACTTTTTTATCTTAGGTTTAATGATTTATTGGCAAGAAATAGTTGCAGTTCTTTCGATAAATATCTATCTTTTCGAAGTTCTCCTTCTATCTCGTTTAGAACCAACGAACGCAATCTTACCTTGTTCAGATATAACATAAGTATGCTACAACCTTTTTTTATAGTAAACATGTGAGATCTTAAGGAAAATATTTTATTAGAGTAATTTCTTACATTGTTGTTTTCGTCGAATACACTAGACTCCCAATGGTTTCTCTTTATTTTGTTGAACAAATTCTGATCTTTGTGACTCTTATGGCTTTCCTTTGGTCTGTTTAATGTTCTTCAATAGACTGTGAACTGTACATCTGAGGACCTATAGAATAGTGTGTCTTGTGGTGGCATTGAAGTTGAAAGGGTTTGAGTTGGAATTACTTTTATTCATATCCATAGGAGTCAAAATGGCTTGAACGAGAATCCATCCTGCAAAGATTGTCCAGATCCTTAAAATAAGTTGTAACTTTTGGATCAACTACTTGAAATTCTGTATTAATACAATCATTCCGTAAACCTTTTTTTTATGGCAATTAATAACTTTATTTATCCTCTTTTGTAGGTAGCCGCAATCTTTTCGGCATGTCATTTCGGGTGAAGGCATCCGGGTGGATACACAAAAGATTGAGGTTGTATAAGCATTATCAATGTGACTATCCGACCCGTTGTCTCATGTAATTCCATCCCGTTTTCCCTGTTATATGCTTATTCATGTTTTAATATGTGTACTTGGTGAATTTGGTTCATTTCGGATCGAGTTTGGTAGGAAATGGGACAACTATTCTCTTTAATAAAGGATTAGATTGAAAAAGTCAAACAAATGTTGACTTGTGAGTTAGAGGGCTCGGAATTGATTTTCGGTGGTTCGGTTAGCTTCGGCAGATGATTTGTGACTTAGGAGTGCGATTGGAATTGAATTTTGAGCTCCGGTGTAGAATTAGGCCTGAATTGGTGAAGTTTGAATTTTGGCGAATTCCGGTTGATAGGTGAGATTTTGATCCGAAAGTCGGAATAGAATTTCAAGAGTTGAAATAGCTTCGTTAGGTAATTTTTGATAAGTCTGCAAATTTTCAGGTCATTCGGACGTCGTTTGGTCGGGTTTTTGATTGAATGAGAATTTTGAAACTTTTAGTTTAACTTAGGCTTGAATCCATCGCGATTTGATGATTTTTGTGTTGATGGATGTGTTTTGATGATTGGAACAAGTTCGTATGATGTTTTGGAGTAGGTTGGTATTTTTGGTTGAGGTCCCGGGGGCCTCGGGGTGATTTCGGGTGATCAAACGGACTATTTTTGGTTTTGGGCGATAGCAGATTTTCTGCTGAAGTGTTGCAGAAACTTTGTTCATCGCGTTCACGTGAGGTGTAACGCAGACGCGTAGACTAATTTGGAGGCCTGGAAAAATTAGCCTTCGCGTTTGCAAAGCGGAAGTCGCGTTCGCGAAGCTACGGGAGTTAATTGATCGCGTTCGCGTGAAGAGCAGTGCGTTCGCGTAGGCCTGGGAAGTGGACCATCGTGTTCGCGATGGAGGTGCCACGTTCGCGAAAGAGGGCCTGGGAGCCCAGTCGATTTAAGTCATCGCGTTCGCGATGGATGGGTCGCGTTCGCGTAGAGGGAGGTTCGCTGTGCATCACGTTCGCGTGGCTTGTGTCGCGTTAGCGTAGAGTATTTTGGATTTTTAAAAGTTTGGTCTTCGCATTCACGTGGGTGTTGTCGCGAATGCGATGAAGGAATTCCAGGACTGGACAGAATGTTTAAGGACATTTCATCCACGAACTAACTCATTTCTTTCACCATTTTTGGACATCTTGGGAGCTTTTGGAGAGGGATTAAGAGGGTTTCGACTGGGAATCGATTGGAGGTAAGTTTTGTGAGTTAAATACATGATTTTATTGAAAAATCATCCTTGAAATTCATGAGATTATGGCTAAATTATAAGAAATTAGGGGACATTTCATCCACGAACTAACTCATTTCTTTCACCATTTTTGGATATCTTGGGAGCTTTTGGAGAGGGATTAAGAGGGTTTTGACTGGGAATTGATTGGAGGTACGTTTTATGAGTTAGATACATGATTTTATTGAAAAATCATCCTTGAAATTCATGATATTATGGATAAATTATAAGAAATTAGGGCTTGAGGTAAAAATTCTAAATTTGGGATTTGAGGGGCCATTTGTGGTCCGATTTGGGAGTTCTTGGTATGTACGGACTCGTGGTGAGACGAAGACTCTGGAAATGTGAATTTCAAAATTTTTTGAGACATGGGCCCGGGGTTCGGGTTTTGCCAATTTCGTATTTTCGAGTATTTTTCGAGTTCTTTCGATTGGGTTATGTCCCATTAGCATATTATAATGTATTCCTTATGGTTTTGATCAGATTCGACGTGTGAAGAGGTGGATTTAAGAGGAAAAGGCTTGGCGGACTAGTCTCGTGACCGGTTTGAGGTGAGTAATAGATGTAGATGATGACCTGAGGGTTTGAAACCCCGATATATCACACTGTGACGCTATATCGAGGCGAGACACGTACTCTACGGTGAGTGCGGGGTCGATTGTGATTGAGGATTGTGTCCTAGTCCGACCGAGTGATGTACTATATCATTGGCTGGAAATTAGCTGGTAAACCTCCTACTTGGATGGTTATGGATATATAATTGGGCTGCATGCCGATTATTTGGATCCCGTAAGGATTATTATCACTATTTCCATGATGTATAATAGGTTTCCATGATATCAGTCCTGAGTTAAATATCGTCTCAAAAAGGCTAGTAAAGGTTTTAAACACCTAATTATAATTTCTAATAATTGGAACTAAAACTGGTAAGTTTGACTGTGCCCGTGTGGCTTGCATGCATATAGCTGGATTGATAGTGGATCGGGTTGTACGCTGCAGCGGTGTGACATTGATATTGCGCTGGGGCTGTAGGAGCCCCTCGGGAGTCTGAACCCCCCACAGTGAGCGTTGGGTACCCAAAGGATCGGGCTACGCGTCGTAGCGTTCATGTGCATTTGCATTGCATCCATGCATTGATATCTATCTGCTTTATCTGTCTCTACTTGTTGATATTGCACTGTTAAATATGTAGGAGTACTAGTTTTAGCTTCACATTGTTGTATTTTCGGGATTTCTTGCTATCAGTCATTATACATGTCTATTACCACTAACTTGGAAGTACTCACTTTATTCCCTGCACCATGTGTGCAGATTCAAGTACCACGGGGTTTAGCTGAGCTTTTGCTGATTTCAGAGTTTATTCGGAGTTGTCGAGGTAGCTACCTGACGTCTGCAGGACCCAACTCCTACCCTATCCCTTTTATTATCTTTGCGGCAGCTTTTGAAACTATGTATTATTGGAGTCTTATTATACTGTATTTTTAGAAGCTCTAGACTCATGACCCCCAGGTCTTTGGTAGTTTATTCCGTATTATCGTGATATTCAGCTTATTTCTATCTAGCAGTTTATACTTTAAGCTTTAGTGTTGTTAATGATATTCAAATAATTAGTTTTGAGCTTCATGCTCAGGTTGAGAGTGTAAATGGTCGGGCTTACCTAGCAGTTGTGTTGGGTGTCATCACGACCAGGATTGGGGTCGTGACAAGTTGGTATCAAAGCCTAGGTTACTAGGCCTCATGAGTCATGAGTCGGTTAGTATAGTCTCGTTGATCGGGACGGAGACGTCTGTATTTATCCTCGAGAGGGTGTAGAACTTTTAGGAAACACTTCATATTCTTGAACTCTTGTCGTGCGGCTTTGTTGTTCCGTGAACTAAATTTCTGTATTCTATTCTCTCGCAGATGGCGAGGACTCGTGCTACCGGACGTGGCGGACGACCACCATTGCTATCTGCTAGAGGCCGTGGACGTGGCCGTGGTCGTGGTCGAGGTCGAGCAGCAGGGGCAGCACCAGTTGACCCACCAGTTGCCCATATTCAGGACCAGCCGCCAGTTGTTGATGCTCCAGCAGCACCTGTTCAGGCACCGGCAGTGCCCATTGTGATTCCTGGTCTTCATGAGGCTTTAGCTCAGATTTTATTTGTCTGCACTGGTCTGGCTCAGGCAGTTTCAGCCTCTACTATTTCAGCTACTTCTCAGATCGGGGGTGGTCATCAGACCCCCGCAGCTCGCACACCCGGGCCAGCGCACCAGCTCCAGGGTATGTAGTTCCAGTGATGCCAGATGACGAGCAGCGTCGGTTAGAGAGGTTTGGTAGACTTCAGCCTCCGACATTCAGCGGTACTGAGGGCGAGGATGCCCGGGGATTTCTGGACAAGTGTCAGCGGATGCTTCGTACTGTAGGGATCTTAGAGTCGAGTGGAGTGTCTTTTACCACCTTCCAGTTCTCAGGGACAACATTTACATGGTGGGAGTAGTTCGAGAGGCGTAGGCCTGCAGGAGCAGTACCCCTTACTAGGCAGTAGTTCTCCACTCTCTTTTTGGAGAAGTATGTGCCACAGTCTCGCAGAGAGGAGCTGCGCCGACAGTTTGAGTGGTTGATCCGGGGTGATATGACAGTGACCCAGTACGAGTTGAGGTATACGCAGTTGGCTAGACATGCTACTTGGATGATCCCAATAGATCGGGAGAGGATTAGGAGGTTTGTGGATGGCCTCAACTATCCGATTCGTATTTTGATGACTAGGGAGAGGATGGTAGCAGCTTCATTTGAGGAGGTAGTTGATATGGGTCGTTAGATTGAGACAGATCATCGTCGGGAGCGTTATGAGAGGAAGGCCAAGAGGCCTCGAGGTTCAGGTAGCTATAGTGGTGCTCCATCTAGGGGCCAGTTCCAGCAGGATAGAGGTCGTTCTTTCAGGCATCCTCAGACAGGTCGCCCAGAGTACAGTGGGGCTTTTTCTGGCCGTAGCCGACAGGGATATCAGAAGGGACAGTCTTCACTCAGTGCCCTTCCAGCTCAGAGTTCTACTCCTGCCTCTTCAGTCCAGGGTTCATCTGCAGCGAGAGGTTCCCATCAGTCCCCTTCTCCAGCACCGGGTAGATGTTATGAGTGTGGTGAGTTTGACCACCTGAGGAGACAGTGTCCTCGGCTTCATAGTGGTCGGTCTCAGCAGAGGGATCAACCCTCCCCTTCTACTCCATCTACTTCAGCACCATCCCAGTCAGGTAGGGGTGGGGGTCAGACAGCTAGGGGTCGCTCTAGGGGTGGAGATCAATAGAGTGGTGGTCAGGCTCGGTTCTATGCACTTCCAGACAGGAGAGAAGCTGTTGCATCCGACGTGGTTATCACAGGTATTATCTCGGTTTGCCACAGGGATGCTTCTGTTTTGTTTGATCCTGGGTCTACATACTCCTATGTGTCCTCATATTTTGCCCATCATTTGGGTACGACCCGTGGTTATCTTTCCTTCCCTGTGCATGTATCTACCCCGGTGGGTGATACTCTTATTGTAGATCACGTATATCGATCTTGTCTTGCTACTATTGGGGGTCTGGAGACCCGAGTTGATTTGTTGTTATTGGGTATGGTAGACTTTGATGTGATTCTATGTATGGATTGGCTATCTCCGTACCATGCTATTCTGGACTGTCATGCCAAGACAGTTACGTTGGCCATTTAGGGTGTTTCCGAGGATTGAGTGGCGAGGTTCGACTGATTATGTTCCTAGCAGGGTGATTTCTTTCTTAAAGGCCCAGCGGATGGTTGGGAAGGGATGTTTATCAAAGTTAGAATTTGTAAGAGAAGTTGGAGCTGAGACTCCTAATATTGATTATGTTCCAGTTGTGCGGGATTTCCCAGATGTGTTTCCAGCAAACCTGTCGGGCATGCCGCCGGACAGGGATATTGATTTTGGTATCGATCTGGTGCCAGGCACTCAACCCATCTCTATTCCTCCCTATCGTATGGCACCAGTTGAGTTAAGGAATTGAAGGAGCAGCTTCAGGAACTCCTAGATAAGGGGTTCATTCACCCGAGTGTGTCATCGTGGGGTGCACCGGTCTTGTTTGTTAAGAAGAAAGATGGCTCAATGAGGATGTGTATTGATTACAGGCAGCTGAACAAGGTAACAGTGAAGAACAAGTATCCTCTACCGCGCATTGATGATTTGTTTGATCAGCTCTAGGGAGCAAGGGTATTCTCGAAGATTTATCTTCGTTCAGGTTATCACCAGCTGAAGATTAGGGATTTTGATATTATGAAGACAGCTTTCAGGATGAGATATGGGCATTATCAGTTTCTAGTTTTATCTTTTGGGCTAACTAATGCCCCAGCCACGTTCATGAACTTGATGAACAGTGTGTTTCGGCCGTATCTGGATTCCTTTGTGATTGTATTTATTGATGACATCCTGGTATACTCGCACAGCCAGGAGGAGCATGCGCAGCATTTGAGAGTTGTATTGCAGAGATTGAGGGAGGAGAAGCTTTATGCAAAGTTCTCCAAATATGAGTTCTGGCTTGGGTCTGTGGATTTTCTGGGACACGTGGTGTCCAGTGATGGTATTCAGGTTGATCCAAAGAAGATAGAGGCAGTGCAAAGTTGTCCTAGACCGTCCTCAGCTACGGAGATCCGGAGTTTTCTCGGTTTGGCAGATATTATCGCCAGTTTGTCCAGGGATTTTCATCTATTGCTTCGTCCTTGACCAAGTTGACGCAGAAGGGTTCACCATTCGTATGGTCGGATGAGTGCGAGGAGAGCTTCCAGAAGCTTAAGACAGCTTTGACCACAGCTCCAGTATTAGTCTTGCCATCAGCTTCAGGTTCTTATACCGTGTATTGTGATGCTTCGAGAGTTGGGATTGGATGCGTGTTGATGCAGGAGGGTAGAGTTATTACTTATGCTTCTCGTCGGTTGAAGACTTATGAGAAGAACTACCTTGTTCATGATTTGGAGTTGGCTGCCATAGTTCATGCCTTGAAGATTTGGAGGCACTATCTGTATGGTGTATCTTGTGAGGTGTATACCGACCATCATAGTCTTCAGCACTTGTTCAAGCAGAAGGATCTAAATTTGAGGCAGCGGAGGTGGCTTGAGTTGCTTAAGAATTATGACATTACCATTTTATATCATCCGGGGAAGGCCAATGTAGTGGCCGATGCTTTGAGCCGAAAGGCGGTTAGTATGGGCAGCTTGGCGTATATTCCAGTTAGGGAGAGACCCTTTTCAGTTGATGTTCAGGCCTTAGCCAATCGAATGGTGAGATTAGACATTTCAGAGCCGAGCCGGGTGTTGGCTTGCGTGGTTTCTCGGTCCTCTTTATATGACCGCATTCGTGAGTGCCAGTATGATGATCCACATTTGCTTGTCCTTAAGGACAGGGTCCAGCATGATGATACCAGGGATGTGACTATTGATAGTGATAGTGTGTTGAGGATGCAGGGCCGGATTTGCGTGCCCAATGTGGATGGGCTTCGGGAGTTGATATTAGAGGAGGCCCATAGCTCGCGGTATTCTATTCATCCAGGTGCCGCGAAGATGTATCAGGACTTGAGGCAGCATTACTAGTGGAGAAGAATGAAGAAGGATATTGTGAGTCATGTAGCTCGGTGCCTCAACTGTCAGCAGGTCAAGTATGAGCATCAGAGGCCCGGAGGTGTGCTTTAGCGTATGGATATTCCCGAGTGGAAATGGGAGAGGATTACTATGGACTTCGTGAGTGGTCTCCCTCGGACAGCGAGGAAGTTTTATTCAATTTGGGTGATTGTGGATCGGCTGACCAAGTCTGCGCACTTCATTCCTGTATGTACTACCTATTCTACGGAGCGGCTAGCAGAGATTTTCATCAGAGAGATTGTGCGGTTGCATGGGGTTCCAGTTTCTATTATATCAGATAGAGGTACTCAGTTTACTTCTCAGTTCTGGAGGACTTTTCAGCAAGAGTTGGGTTCACAGGTAGAGTTGAGCACGGCATTTCATCCTCAGACGGACGGGCAGTTTGAGCGTACCATTCAGATATTGGAGGACATGTTGCGTGCCTGTGTTATTGACTTTGGAGGTTCTTGGGCTAATTACTTGTCTCTTTCAGAGTTTGCGTACAACAACAGCTACCAATCCAGCATTCAGATGGCGCCATATGAGGCTTTATATGGGAGACGGTGTAGATCACCGGTTGGTTGGTTTGAGCCCGACGAGGCTAGGTTGTTGGGGACAGAGTTGGTCCAGGATGCCTTAGGTAAGGTGAAGGTGATTCAGGAGAGACTTCGCACAGCTCAGTCGCGTCAGAAGAGTTATGCGGACCGGAAGGTTCGAGATGTATCTTATTTGGTGGGAGAGAAGGTTTTGCTGAAGGTTTCGCCTATGAAGGGCGTCATGAGATTTGGAAAGAAAGGAAAGTTGAGTCCGATGTTCATTGGACCTTTTGAGATACTTAGGAGGATTGGAGAGGTGGCCCATATGCTTGCTTTGCCACCCAACCTATCG
The DNA here is from genome assembly GCA_026770625.1 of Nicotiana glauca. NCBI lineage: Eukaryota > Viridiplantae > Streptophyta > Magnoliopsida > Solanales > Solanaceae > Nicotiana > Nicotiana glauca. The sequence continues at coordinate 60,203 of MU752618.1, read as the reverse complement.
GGAGTTCATCCGGTATTTCACGTGTCTATGCTCCGAAAGTATGTTGGGGACCCATCTCATGTGTTAGACTTCAGTACAATTCAGTTAGATGATGACTTGACTTATGATGTGGAGCCGGCAGCTATTTTGGGTCGATAGGTTCGGAGATTGAGGTCTAAGGATATAGCGTCAGTGAAGGTGCAGTGGAGAGGTCGGCCCATGGAGGAGGCTACTTGGGAGACCGAGCGGAAGATGCGGAGCATATATCCTCACTTGTTTGAGACTCCGGGTATGTTTCTTGACTCGCTCAAGGACGAGCGTTTATTTTAGTTGGGGACGATGTAACGACCCGACCCGAACCGGTGTCTCATGTAATTCCATCCCGTTTTCCCCGTTATATGCTTATTCATGTTTCAATATGTGTACTTGGTGAATTTGGGTCATTTCGGATCGAGTTTGGTAGGAAATGGGACAACTAGTCTCTTTAATAAAGGATTAGTTTGAAAAAGTCAACCGGATATTGACTTGTGAGTTAGAGGGCTCGGAATTGATTTCCGGTTGTTCGGTTAGCTTCGGGAGATGATTTTTGACTTAGGAGTGCGATCGGAATTGAATTTGGAGGTCCGGTGTAGAATTAGGCTTGAATTGGTGAGTTTTGAATTTTTGCGAATTCTGGTTGATAGGCGAGATTTTGATCCGAGGGTCAGAATAGAATTCCGAGAGTTGCAATAGCTTCGTTAGATGATTTTGGATATGTCTGCAAATTTTCAGGTCATTCGGACGTCGTTTGGTCAGGTTTTTGATTGAATGAGAATTTTGAAAGTTTTAGTTTAACTTAGGCTTGAATCCGTCGCGATTTGATGATTTTTGTGTTGATGGATGTGTTTTGTTGATTGGAAAAAGTTCGTATGATGTTTTGGAGTAGGTTGGTGTTTTTGGTTGAGGTCCCGGGGGCCTCGGAGTGATTACGGGTGATCAAACAGACTATTTTTGGTTTTGGGAGATAGCAGATTTTCTGCTGAAGTGTTGCAGAAACTTTGTTCATTGCGTTCGCGTGAGGTGTAACGCGGACGCGTAGAGTAATTTGGACCCCTGGAAAAATTATCCTTGGCGTTCACGAAGGGGAAGTCGCGTTCGCGAAGCTATGGGAGTTAATTGATCGCGTTCGCATGAAGAGCTTCGCATTCGCGTAGGCCTGGGAAGTGGACCATCGCGTTCGCGATGGAGGTGCCGCGTTCGCGCAAGAGGGCCTGGGAGCCCAGTCCATTTAAGTCATCGCGTTCGCGATGGATGGGTCGCATTCGCGTAGAGGAAGGTTCACTGCGCATCGCGTTCGCGTGGCTTGTGTCGCGTTCGCGTAGAGTATTTTGGATTTTTAAAAGTTTGGTCTTCGCGTTCGCGTGGGTGTTGTCGCGAACGCGATGAAGGAATTCCAAGACTGGACAGAATGTTTAAGAACATTTCATCCGCGAACTAACTCATTTCTTTTACCATTTTTGGACATCTTGGGAGCTTTTGGAGAGGGATTAAGAGGGTTTCGACTAGGAATCGATTGGAGGTAAGTTTTATGAGTTAAATACATGATTTTATTGAAAAATCATCCTTGAAATTCATGAGATTATGGCTAAATTATAAGAAATTAGGGCTTGAGGTAGAAATTCTAAATTTGGGGTTTGAGGGGCCATTTGTGGTCCGATTTGGGAGTTCTTGGTATGTACGGACTCGTGGTGAGACGAGGATTCCGGAAATATGAATTTCGAAATTTTTCGATACATGGACCCGAGGCTCGGGTTTTGCCAATTTTGTATTTTCAAGTATTTTTCGAGTTCTTTCTATTGGGTTATGTCCCATTAGCATATTATAATGTATTCCTTATGGTTTTGATCAGATTCGACGCGTGAAGAGGTGGATTCAAGAGGAAAAGGATTGGCGGTCTAGTCTCGTGACCGGTTTGAGGTGAGTAATAGATGTAGATGATGACCTGAGGGTTTGAAACCCCGGTATATCATACTGTGACGCTATATTAAGGCGAGACACGTACTCTACGGTGAGTGCGGGGTCGATTGTGATTGAGGACTGTGTCCTAGTCCGACCGAGTGATGTTGTACTATATCATTGGCTAGAAATTAGCTGGTAAACCTCCTACTTGGATGGTTATGGATCTATAATTGGGATGCATGCCTGTTATTTGGATCCCGTAGGGATTATTATCACTGTTTCCATGACGTATAACAGGTTTCCATGATATCAGTCCTGAGTTAAATATCGTCTCGAAATGGCTAGTAAAATTCTAAGGTTTTAAACACCTAATTATAATTTCTGATAATTGGAACTAAAAATGGTAAGTTTGACTGTGCCTGTGTGGCTTGCATGCATATAGCTGGATTGATAGTGGATCGGGCTGTACGCCGCAGCGGTGTGACATTGATATTGTGCTTGGGCTGTAGGAGCCCCTCGGGAGTCTGAACCCCCCACAGTGAGCGCTGGGTACCCAAAGGATCGGGCTACGCGCCGCAGCGGTCATGTGCATTTGCATTGCATCCATGCATTGATATCTATCTGCTTTATCTGTCTCTACTTGTTGATATTGCACTGTTAAATGTGTAGGAGTACTAGTTTTAGCTTCACATTGTTGTATTTTCGGGATTTCTTGCTATCAGTCGTTATACATGTCTATTACCACTGAGTTAGAAGTACTCACTTTACTCCCTGCACCATGTGTGCAGATTCAGGTACCCCGGGAGTTTAGCTGAGCTTTTGCTGATTTCAGAGTTTATTCGGAGTTGTCGAGGTAGCTGCCTGACGTCTGCAGGACCCGACTCCTCCCCTATCCATTTTTTGATCTTTCCGCAGCTTTTGAAACTATGTATTATTGGAGTCTTATTACATTGTATTGTTAGAGGCTCTAGACTCATGACCCCCAAGTCTTTGGGAGTTTATTCCGTATTATCATGATATTCAGCTTATTTCTATCTAGCAGTTTATACTTTAAGCTTTAGTGCTGTTAATGATATTCAAATAATTGGTTTTGAGCTTCATGCTCGGGTTGAGAGTGTAAATGGTCGGGCTTGCCTAGCAGTTGTGTTGGGCGCCATCACGACCGGGATTGGGGTCATGAAAATAAATGAGTCATTGTTACCAATTTCTTGTTAAGATTCAAAAAAGTTTTGTCTTTGGTCCACAAGAAATATCACAAACAGAAGCAAAATAACTCACTTTGATATATATAATCTTCTTCAAAACGTTAGAAACAGAAGCAAAATTTCCAACGAGAATTTTTTGGAATAGTAGCAATGTGGAATTTTGCTGTTCTAGAAGAGTACGGTGCAATCTTCGTCAAGAATATTATACGAATTTTTCCTATTCCAGGTATGTTAAGGCCATCCCTTCTTTCTTTTGGCATAGTCCAAATTATACTGAAGAAATGAGCAAACGCACAATTTCCATAAATTACTCTATTCATAGAGATACTAGGGGTGTCTATATTCTTAATTCCCCATGAGAATTATTATTATCTTCTGTTCATGGGTCTCAGAATAATACGCAGTTGAAAAAAGTTTATCCGGAAGGAATATTGAGATTTTTACGTATTTTTCATGCATTTCACCCATTTATACATGTCCATTGACCCATGACCAGACACTACCAGAAAATGGGTCTATGGGAACAGTAATTTTAGCAACGGTTCAAGAACCGTTGCCATATATCATGTATGGTAATGGTTACAACCGTTACAATAGCATCTAAGTGATACTAGCACACTTTACCTATACAACCGTTGCAATAGTAAAATAATCGTTGCCATAGATTTATCCAAAGCAACGGTCATATAAACTGTCCCAATAAAATAATCTACTAGAATGCATCTTTAGTAAAAATAGCTATTGGAACGGTTATTTTTTTCCCTCTTTATTTCCCCCCTGAATTTTTGTTAACCCGCCAAAATATCCCCTATTTATTTAGTTTTTTAATAATTTTAATAACCTAAATAATAAATAACAAAATATTTGTGTTATAGTTCTGTGTATACCCAACGCCACGATATCCCCAATGCCACAGCCTTCTTCTTCACTGGAAAACCTTCTTCTTCTGCAAGAATCTTCTCCTTCATCTTCAAAATCGCCGATTCCCCCATCTCCCTCTCTCTAAAAACTCTGATACTCCCATTTATCTCTCTGATGCCCTTAAAACCCTCAGTCGAATTTTAATTTAGAGTTTTCTGAGGTTTAGTTTGATTAATTACAGAATGAATCTGAGAAACTAAGATCTTGTGCAAAGGGTTTGTATCCTTTAAAGGGCATAGGTCAACTTGTTGTGCAAGGTTACAAACGAAGATCGGAGAAACAATTTGAAGACCCAAATACTTAGGTAATAAGTTTTGTTTTGTGCTCATTGCACTTTCTGGTTCTTAATCGAAAAATCTGGTCTTATTTTTGGGTTTTCTTATGATTTTTTCAGTTGAATTAGGGAATTTTTGTGAAATTTTCCTATGTTTGTTCTGGAGCCTATTTGTATTTCTAGTCCTTGGCGGCTTTTTTCTATTGTTATATTTTCCAAGTTACTGAGATTTCTATGTGTTAAGAGCTTTGTTCAAATTATAACATTAAGACTCTTATATGTCTGGATAAGTATGGCTGATTCAGCAGCAATCTATTTTTACTGTTGTTGCTGCTGTCTAGATGATTTTTGCCAACTTCTAGTTTCATTATATATGGTCATTATTGGAGGTGGGTGCTTTATCATTATTCATTAGTAGATGGCATAATGCTCTGAGACTATAACTTCTTTTCTTTTGGAGGAAAAATGAAATTAAGATGAATGAGCTTTTATATAAAATGTTTTTGCCAAATTGTCTTTTCGCATATATGTGACATATGTCTTTACGGGATAAATTTGATGCCAAGTATGTGAAATGGGAAATCAACTCAAGTTTCAATTTTTATTCAAGTATTTGAACTTTACCCCCAAAATAGTTGAGATGTTTTCATCTGCCCAAATGAACTATAGTGGTGGGAAAGATTTTATGGATGGTCAAATCGCATGGAAAAATATATACATTTTAAATCAACTTATTTTTATTGGACCAGTTATGTGATACATATGTCTTTATTTACTTCCTTTCCCTTTCTTGAACTTTATACAAGTTAATCTGCTCAAAATTACTCTGGATAATCACTTCCTGACTGCTGCTGGAAATCCGTACATTTGATTATTTAACATTAACTCGAACATTCCTCAGCCGGTAGGTTATAGACTAATTCTTTATTATTTCCTTTCTTAATGCACTTTTGTTTTACCTAGTGCTTTCCTTTGTTGTGGCTTTGAAATATCTAGTTTTGTGTTGATTTGAGTTCCCCAAGCTAAACAAAGATTTTGTCACCCTTTTTTTCCAGATAGCTTTGATTCACATACTAATGTTGTGATGGCAGTAAGATTCCATTGTGAACATTGGATGTATTCAGGATCTGAGGTTGGCACTGTAAAAATTTGGGATTTGAGGTATTGTAGATATCAGAGACAGATGGTTTGCTATCTTTCCAACTTCCATCTCTCTTTTAAGTCAACATATATTTGAATCTTTTGAGGTTATCAAAAATATATTTGAATCTTTTGAGTATATGCACCAGGTCGTTAAGAGGGAATATGAAAGTCGAACAGTTGTGAACACTCTATTTTTGAACCCTAATTAGGTTTTATACTATGTCTCTGAATCTATGAAGCGCAGTATATCCTTAACCTTTTGACTGAATGTTTGAACTCTCTGAGAACCTTACAGAGAGCTGTGTTTTTAGTCAGCTTTTATCTTGCCTATTCCTCTGAGAAAACTTCTAGAGCTTCCTTCATTTCTTCATTTAACAAAATCTCCATATCAATTCTATGAGTTTCTGGTTGAAATAGGGAATAGTTTGAACAAGCTATTTAATCTTGATTGCTTTAGAAAAAATGGAGGTTATGCTTAAGAAAACAGGCATAGTTCCAAATCTTTCTTGAATGAATTTACTCTTTTTCCAATCAATTTTCCTTTTTTGTAAGTATTTGGTTAAGTGTTGGTGTTTCTGATCCTGCATTTGTATGACTTTTGTCCTTTGTAATATAAATAAAGCTCTAATATTAGTGATGACCATTTAATTTATAGTAAAGTTTAGGCGAAATACATAAACAGCCCCTTCAAGTTGTCCTCAACGGTCAGCTGGACACCTCAATTATACTAATGACCAGAGAGACACCTCTTCTCGGCTAAAGTGTGTCTCATGAACCCCTCACGATGACATGTCAAAGATTGTGCTTTTTATTCATGTCTGGGCGCATGAAACCCTTAAAAGTATATTTAAGGTCTCTTTGTTGCTCTTCTGCTCAATAAGGTCTTTTTTTCTTCATATACTCAGGAGTGAAAATTTTGGGGAGGAGGACGCGAAGCAGTGGTTGGAGCAGAACTGAGAGAGAATACACCGCTCCTACCCAGCAAAAATTAAGACCAAGATACAATAACTTTTTTAGTTCTTGATCGTTCAAAAATAGAGTTCGTTGGTTGTGTATTTGGTTAAGGGGTTTTAAGATATTGAAGGGATGGTCTGTTGGTGGAAGTGGCTTAAGATGTTGAAGGGTTGTTGGGTGTTCGCCGATGGATTTCCGATAGATTTGAGAGGGGCGGGCGGCAGCTGCTTGTTTGTGTGATTAGAGTTCTTTGGGGCGTAAGGAAGAAGAATGGGTTGGGCGGTGGAGGGGGAGTGG
>MU752618.1:36679-53001 GCA_026770625.1 Nicotiana glauca | reverse complement strand
GGGGGGATGGTGTAGTTGGAAATAAGGAAAAAGATATTATTTTCTTATTAATTACATGTGTCAAATATTTTAATTATAAATTATACTTGTCATTTTTTAATTGGTTTATTGACACATCACCTGGCAAGTGTAACTCACGCATGTAGTCTGCTCCACTCCAATGTTTACTTGATACACTTAATAGTCATTTGAAGTGTCTAAATGGTAAATGGATCAATTGAGGTGTCCATCTGGCCGTTGAAGACAACTTGAAGGGGCTGTTTATGTATTTCGCCTAAAGTTTATTATGCTTGAACAATATGTAAAGATGTTTGCTAAACTTTGTTGTCCCTTGTAATATCAATAAATATGGAATCCATATTGCTAAACAAGATGCTTGAGTAATAATATGACTCTTCCTTTTGGTGGACAAGGATAGAATAATCAAGAATGTGAAGTAAGGTATCATATCTAGAGGTGATCTTTGTTCCTTAGGGTAGATTGCAGAGTGGAATTTGCAAATATATCACCTATTGGTATTTCACCATCTAAATGAAACATTGATGATTGCGTTCCAAATATACCACATGTAGTAAGTCACTGAATTGTAATGAATTCTAAGTGGGTCTTAGTTTAGATTTCCTGTTTCTCCAGCACATAGTTTCTCTTATGAAAATACTTTAGGATGAGTTGTGAAGCATAAAGCCAATTCTCATTATTGACTGCATTTTATAGGGATCTATCATACAATAAGGAGTTGAAAGGACCTCTTCCTCAGTCTATTGAAAAATTGACAAAGCTATCAAATTTGTAATTGAATGTGAATAAATGTCATACACTCATTTACCAGCTCATCTCATGATAATATGCTGATTTTTTTTCTTAATTTGATGACAGGATCCTTGTTGGTTGTGGGTTTTCTGGACCAATAACATACTTCATCGGATCTCTGACCCATCTTGTTTTTCTGTAAGCACTCTACTCTTATATCTTTGAATAGGAGAGCAATACGCGGCAAATTTTACCATAATGCAAAGAAGTTCACTCCCCTATTTGGTTTTAGCAACTGTACAGAATATATTGGATTAGGGAATTGAGGTTCATATCAGCTTAGCTGTATCTGTAACATACTTGTAAGTCTGATTGCTTCATTCTTTACATATCTATCTGTATCTGTAACATACCTGTAAGTCTGATTGCTTCATTGTAAAGTAATAACCAAAACTTGGAGTTCAATTCACTAAATTTTAAGTATCTTTTGTTGAAAGAAGCAAAATGTTTAAAGGAAGATGACAAATACTTATCTGTAAGGTTAGATGTCCCTCTACAAAATAACAACCTGTTTTTTTAAATAACCTTACCTTTAATAGTTAATTTAATTACGAATTCAATAGCTTAATATAGTTAAGCAATATCACAACAAATGTTCTAGTTTCTTTTATCTTATTTTTTCAAATCTTAAATGCAATGTGAGAGATTTTAATGTAAAGTTTAGTTGTGATAGTACTTAATCAAGCAAGCTTTAATACAATGAGTGTAGTCTTAGGTCTTGATGTGGATAATAGGCATAATTGTTGGTTGCTATTGGTTGACTCGTTTATTTGCAGAAAATGCCTGAAATCAATACAGAGAATCAAAGTAAGTTGAAGTGTCCGCACACTACTGGTAGAACACAATCAACTCAGGAAAATAAAGATGGTAATCATTCAATTGACGCTTTTGCATCAGTCATGGGACATGAACATCCAGGTCGCATGGTCAGAATAATTTTCATCAAAAGAAGTTGTCTGATACAGTGGTTGTTCAGACAATTTTGTAAGTCTCAAGATCCCACTTCTTTTGCTCCTCCTTTGTTTTTCCCTTCGAGTTGTCAAAGCTGAAATTTCCATGTCAACAAACGTCTTAAAGGGATTAGATGTAAATGTATGGTGAATAAAAAGAGCAATAAGAGAGTATGCTCAAATATAGAAACAATTATTTATTCTCTGCTTCTTTCCTTGCATCAGTGTTGAATATCTTATATCAAATTAATATTAGTGCAAGAATTGAGAATGATGGTTGTAGCTTCTTGGTCTGCTTTATTCATTTTCTATCGGTTTTTGTTCTTTAATTCAGTTCAAGCTCAAAATCTATCCCGAGATAGCTGCCCCGGGGAATTCCAATGTGGGATCCTTGGAAATGTGAGGTTTTCTTTTTTTGTATCCTCACAACCTGCTTGTGGATTGTTCACCATTGATTGTGATGCTAAACCAAATCCAACAATTCATTTGGAAGGAAATGTTTTCACTGTTTTTGAACAACGGTCATATGATGATAGTTTTCGACTTTTTTATCTTAGGTTTAATGATTTATTGGCAAGAAACAGTTGCAATTCTTTCGATAAATGTCTATCTTTTCCAAGTTCTCCTTCTATCTCGTTTAGAACCAACGAACGCAATCTTACCTTGTTCAGATATAACATAAGTATGCTACAACCTTTTTTTGTAGTAAACATGTGAGATATTAAGGAAAATATTTCATTAGAGTAATTTCTTACATTGTTGTTTTCGTCGAATACACTAGACTCCCAATGATTTCTCTTTATTTTGCTGAACAAATTCTGATCTTTGTGACTCTTATGGCTTTCTTTTGGTCTGTTTAATGTTCTTCAGTAGACTGTGAACTGTACATCTGAGGACCTATAGAATAGTGTGTCTTGTGGTGGCATTGAAGTTGAAAGGGTTTGAGTTGGAATTACTTTTATTCATATCCATAGGAGTCAAAATGGCTTGAACGAGAATCCATCCTGCAAAGATTGTCTAGATCCTTAAAATAAGTTGTACCTATTGGATCAACTACTTGAAATTATGTATTGATACAATCATTCCGTAAAACTTTTTTTCATGGAAATTAATAACTTTATTTATCCTCTTTTGTAGGTAGCCTCAATCTTTTGGGCATGTCATTTCGGGTGAAGGCATCCGGGTGGATGCTCAAAAGATTGAGACTGTATAACCATTATCAATGAGTCATTGTTATCAATTTCTTGTTAAGATTCAAAAAAGTTCTGTCTTTGGTCCACAAGAGATATCACAAACAGAAGCTAAATAACTCACTTTGATATATATAATCTTCTTCAAAACGTTAGAAACAGAAGCAAAATTTCCAACGAGAATTTTTTGGAATAGTAGCAATGTGGAATTTTGCGGTTCTAGAAGAGTACGGTGCAATCTTCGTCAAGAATATTATACGGATTTTTTCTATTCCAGGTATGTTAAGGTCATCCCTTCTTTCTTTTGGCATGGTCCAAATTATACTAAAGAAACGAGCAAACACACAATTTACATAAATTACTCTATTCATAGAGATACGAGGGGTGTCTATATTCTTGATTCCCCATGAGAATTATTATTATCTTCTGTTCATGGGTTTCAGAATAATATGCAGTTGAAAAAAGTTTATCCGGAAGGAATATTGAGATTTTTACGTATTTTTCATGCATTTCACCCATTTATACATGTGCATTGACTCATGACCAGACACTACCAGAAAATGGGTCTATGGGAACAGTAATTTTAGCAACGGTTCAAGAAACGTTGCCATAGATCATGCATGGTAACGGTTACAACCGTTACAGTAGCATCTAAGTTATACTAGCACACTTTACCTATACAACCGTTGCAATAGTAAAATAATCGTTGCCATAGATTTATCCAAAGCAACGGTCATATAAACTGTCCCAATAAAACAATCTACTGGAATGCATCTTTAGTAAAAATAACTATTGGAACGGTTATTTTTTTCCCTCTTTAGTTCCCCCCTGAATTTTTGTTAACCCGCCAAAATATCCCCTATTTATTTAGTTTTTTAATAATTTTAATAACCTAAATAATAAATAACAAAATATTTGTGTTATAGTTCTGTGTATACCCAACGCCGCGATATCCCCAATACCACAACCTTCTTCTTCACTGGAAAACCTTCTTCTTCTGCAAGAATCTTCTCCTTCCTCTTCAAAAGCGCCGATTCCCCCATCTCCCTCTCTCTAAAAACTCTTATACTCCCATTTCTTTCTCTGATGCCCTTAAAAACCCTCAGTCCACTTTTAATTTAGAGTTTTCTGAGGTTTAGTTTGATTAAGTACAGAATGAATCTGAGAAACTAAGATCTTGTGCAAAGGGTTTGTATCCTTTAAAGGGCATAGGTCAACTTGTTGTGAAAGGTTACAAACGAAGATCGGGGAAACAATTTGAAGACCCAAATACTCAGGTAATAAGTTTTTTTTTGCGCTCATTGCACTTTCTGGTTCTTAATCGAGAAATCTGGTCTTATTTTTGCGTTTTCTTATGGTTTTTTCAGTTGAATTTGGGAATTTTTGTGAAATTTTTCTATGTTTGTTCTGGAGCCTATTTGTATTTTTAGTCCTTGGCGGCTTTTTTCTGTTGTTATATTTTCCAAGTTACTGAGATTTCTATGTGTTAAGAGCTTTGTTCAAATAGTAAAATTTAAGACTCTTATATGTCTGGATAAGTATGGCTGATTCAGCAGCAATCTATTTTCACTGTTGTTGCTGCTGTCTAGATGATTTTTGCCAACTTCAAGTTTTATTATATATAGTCATTATTGGAGGTGGGTGCTTTATCATTATTCATTAGCAGATGGCATAATGCTCTGACCTTATAACTTCTTTTCTTTTGGATTAAAAAGGAAATTAAGATGAATGAGCTTTTATATAAAATATTTTTGCCAAATTGCCTTTTCGCATATATGTGACATATGTCTTTACGGGGTAAATTTGATGCCAAGTTTGCGAAATGGGAAATCAACTCAAGCTTCAATTTTTATTCAAGTATCTGAACTTTACCCCCAAAATAGTTAAGATGTTTTCATCTTCCCAATGAAACTATATTGGTGGGAAAGATGTTATGGGCAGTCAAATCGCATGGAAAAATATATGCATTTTAAATCAACTTATTTTTATTGGACCAGTTATGTGATACATCTGTCTTTATTTACTTCCTTTCCCTTTCTTGAACTGTATACAAGTTAATCTGCTCAAAATTACTCTGGATAATCACTTCCTGACTGTTGCTGGAAATCCTTACATTTGATTATTTAACATTAACTCAAACATTTCTCAGCCGGTAGGTTATATACTAATTCTTTATTATTTCCTTTCTTAATGCACTTTTGTTTTACCTAGTGCTTTCCTTTGTTGTGGCTCTGAAATATCTAGTTTTATGTTGATTTGAGTTCCCCAAGCTAAACAAAGATTTTGTCACCCCTTTTTTTCCAGATAGCTTTGATTCACACACTAACATTGTGATGGCAGTAAGATTCCATTGTGAACATTGGATGTATTCAGGATCTGAGGTTGGCACTGTAAAAATTTGGGATTTGAGGTATTGTAGATATCAGAGACAGATGGTTTGCTATCTTTCCAACTTCCATCTCTCTTTTAAGTCAACATATATTTGAATCTTTTGAGGTTATCAAAAATATATTTGAATCTTTTGAGTATATGCACCAGGTCGTTAAGAGGGAATATGAAAGTCGAGCAGTTGTGAACACTCTTTTTTTGCACCCTAATTAGGTTTTATACTGTGTCTCTGAATCTATGAAGCGCAGCATATCCTTAACCTTTTGACTGAATGTTTGAACTTTCTGAGAACCTTACAGAGAGCTGTGTTTTTAGTCAGCTTTTATCCTGCCTATTCCTCTGAGAAAACTTCTATAGATTCCTTCATTTCTTCATATAACAAAATCTCGATATCAATCCTATGAGTTTCTGGTTGAAATAGGGAATAGTTTGAACAAGCTATTTAATCTTTATTGCTTTAGAAAAAATGGAGGTTATGCTTAAGAAAACAAGCATAGTTCCAAATCTTTCTTGAATGAATTTACTCTTTTTCCAAACAATTTTTCTTTTTTGTAAGTATTTGGTTAAGTGTTGGTGTTTCTGATCCTGCATTTGTTTGACTTTTGTCCTTTGTAATATAAATAAAGTTCTAATCATAGTGATGACCATTTAATTTATAGTAAAGTTTATTATACTTGAACAATATGTAAAGATGTTTGCTAAACTTTGTTGTCCCTTGTAATATAAATAAATATGGAACCCATATTGCTAAACAAGATGCTTGAATAATAATATGACTCTTCTTTTTGGTGGACAAGGATGTGAAGTAAGGTATCATATCTAGAGGTGATCTATGTTCCTTAGGGTAGATTGCAGAGTGGAATTTGCAAATATACCACCTATTGGTATTTCACCTTCTAAATGAAACATTGATGATTGCCTTCCAAATATACCACCTGTAGTAAGTCACTGAATTGTAAGGAATTCTAAGTGGGTCTTAGTTTAGATTTCCTGTTTCTCCAGCACATAGTTTTTCTTATGAAAATACTTTAGGATGAGTTGTGAAGCATAAAGCCAATTCTCATTATTGACTGCATTTTATAGGGATCTATCATACAATAAAGAGTTGAAAGGACCTCTTCCTCAGTCTATTGGAAAATTGAAAAAGCTATCAAATTTGTAATTCAATGTGAATAAATGTCATACATTCATTTACCAGCTAATCTCATAATAATATGCTGATTTGTTTTCTTAATTTGATGACAGGATCCTTGTTGGTTGTGGGTTTTCCGGACCAATAACATACTTCATAGGATCTCTGACCCATCTTGTTTTTCTGTAAGCACTCTACTCTTATCGCTTTGAACAGGAGAGCAATACGCGACAAATTTTACAAGAATGCAAAGAAGTTCACTCCCCTATTTGGTTTTAGCAACTGTACAGAATATATTGGATCAGGGAATTGAGGTTCATATCAGCTTACCTGTATCTATAACATACTTGTAAGTCTGATTGCTTCATTCTTTACATATCTATCTGTATCTGTAATATACCTATAAGTCTGATTGCTTCATTATAAATAAATAACCAAAACTTGGAGTTCAATTCACTAAATTGTAAGTATCTTTTGTTGAAAGAAGCAAAATATTTAAAGGAAGATGACAAATACTTATCTGTAAGGTTAGATGTCCCTCTGGAAAATAACAACTTGTTTTTTTAGATAACCTTACCTTTAATAGTTAATTTAATTACGAATTCAATAGTTTAATATAGTTAAGTAATATCACAACAAATGTTCTAGTTTCTTTTATCTTATTTTTTCAGATCTTAAATGCAATGTGAGAGATTTTAATGTAAAGTCCAGTTGTGACAGTACTTAATCAAGCAAGCTTTAATACTATGAGTGTAGTCTTGGGTCTTGATGTGGATAATAGGCATAATTGTTGGTTGCTATTGGTTGACTCGTTTATTTGCAGAAAATGCCCGAAATAGATACAGAAAATCAAAGTAAGTTGAAGTGTCCGCACACTACTGGCAGAACACAATCAACTCAGGAAAATGAAGATGGTAGTCATTCAGTTGACGCTTTTGCATCAGTCATGGGACATGAACATCCAGGTCGCATGATCAGAATAATTTTCATCAAAAGGAGTTGTCTGATACAGTGGTTGTTCAGTCCATTTTGTAAGTCTCAAGATCCCACTTCTTTTGCTCCTCCTTTGTTTTTCCCTTCGAGTTGTCAAAGCTAAAATTTCCCTGTCAACAAAAGTCTGAATGGGATTAGATGTAAATGTATGGTGAAGAAAAAGAGCAATAAGAGAGTATGCTCAAATATAGAAATAATTATTTATTCTCTGCTTCTTTCCTTGTATCAGTGTTGAATATCTTATATCAAATTAATATTAGTGCAAGAATTGAGAATGATGGTTGTAGCTTCTTGGTCTGCTTTATTCATTTTCTATCCATTTTTGTTCTTTAATTCAGTTCAAGCTCAAAATCTATCCCGAGATAGCTGCCCCGGGGAATTCCAATGTGGTATCCTTGGAAATGTGAGGTTTCCTTTTTTTGTATCCTCATAACCTGCTTGTGGATTGTACACCATTGATTGTGATGCTAAACCAAATCCAACAATTCATTTGGAAGGAAATGTTTTCACTACTTTTGAACAACGGTCATATGAGGATAGTTTTTGACTTTTTTATCTTAGGTTTAATGATTTATTGGCAAGAAACAGTTGCAATTCTTTCGATAAATGTCTATCTTTTCCAAGTTCTCCTTCTATCTTGTTTAGAACCAACGAACACAATCTTTCCTTGTTCAGATATAACATAAGTATGCTACAACCTTTTTTTGTAGTAAACATGTGAGATCTTAAGGAAAATATTTTATTAGAGTAATTTCTTACATTGTTGTTTTCATCGAATACACTAGACTCCCAATGGTTTCTCTTTATTTTGCTGAAAAAATTCTGATCTTTGTGACTCTTATGGCTTTCTTTTGGTCTGTTTAATGTTCTTCAGTAGACTGTGAACTGTACATCTAAGGACCTATAGAATAGTGTGTCTTGTGGTGTCATTGAAGTTGAATGGGTTTGAGTTGGAATTACTTTTATTCATATCCATAGGAGTCAAAATGGCTTGAACGAGAATCCATCCTGCAAAGATTGTCCAGATCCTTAAAATAAGTTGTACCTTTTGGATCAACTACTTGAAATTCTGTATTGATACAATAATTCTGTAAACCTTTTTTTGTGGCAATTAATAACTTTATTTATCCTCTTTTGTAGGTAGAGTAGATCAAAAAATAGATAATGAAGACGATGAAGAGCTAGACCTTACTTGATGAATTTTGATTTGTTATTGTGACGACCCGGCCCATTGTTACGTGAGTTACCGCCCCGTTTCTCCCATATTATGTTGCTCTATGTTTCAATATCTGTATTTGAATGAATCGGATAGAATTGAGTTAGTTTTAGTTGGAAATGAGGCACTTAGCCTCTTAGAAGGAAGCTTGTTTTGGAAAAGTCAACCGGAAGTTGACTATATAGTTAGAGGGCTCGGATGTAAATTTCGGTGATTTGGTTAGCTTCGAGGAATGATTTGTTACTTAGGAATATGATCGGAATTGATATTGGAGGCTCGGTGTAGAATTAGGCTTGAATTGGCGAAATTAGCATTTTGGCGATATCCGGTTGATGGGTGAGAATTTGATCCGAGGGTCGGAATGGAATTCCAAGAGTTGTTGTAGTTCCGTTAAGTGATTTTGGATGTGTGTGCTAATTTTCAGGTCATTCGGACATCGTTTGGTTGGGTTTTTGATCGAATGTGTGTTTTTGAAGTTTTAAAAGAATTTAGGCTTGAATTCGATATAATTCGATGATTTTAGTATTAATCGAGGTGTTTTGATGATTGGAACAAGTTGGTATGATGTTTTAGGAGGTGTTGGCATTTTGGTTGAGGTCTCGGGGGCCTCGGGGTGATTTCGGATGGCTAACGGGAATTTTTGAAGTTGGAAAATGCTGCAGAAATGCAGCAGTCAGTGCATAGCAATTTTGTTCTATGTAATGTGATCGCATAGTGTTACCTACAGTACCCAAGATTTTGTTCTATGCAATCGCAAAGGGTTAGCTACACTTCCCTTGAAATTTTGTTCTATGCGATCGCAAGGCTCTAATGCGATCGCATAGTGTTAGCTACAGTGACTGGGTAGAATGTTAAAAACATTTTAGTCGCGAAAACAACCCATTTCTCCACCATTTTTAGTCATTTTGAGAGCTTTTGGACGGGGATTGAAGGGAGTTTCAACCAAGATCGATTGGAGGTAAGTTTTATGAGTTAAATACATGATTTTATTGAAGAATCATCCTAGAAATCCATGAAAACATAGCCAATTTATAAGAAATTAGGGCTTGAGATTGAAATTCTAAATTTGGGATTTGATGGCCCATTTGAGCTCCGATTTTGATGAATTTTATATGTATAGACTCGTGGTGAGATGAGGAACATTTTGGTGTAAAATTTTCTGGATTTCAAGAAGTGAGCTCGGGGCTCGGGTTTTGCAAATTTCGTGATTTTCGACATTTTTCGAGTCTTTTCGATTGGGTATTGTTCCCTTAGCACATTGTGATGCATTCGCTCTAATTTTGGTTAGATTCGGCGCGCGTGGAGGCCGATTTGAGGGGCAAAGGCATCGTAGGTTTGAGATTTCGCCGGTTCGAGGTGAGTAATACTTGTGAATGATATCCTGAGGGTTTGAAACCCCGGATTTGCACATCATAGTGTTGTATTGTGGTGACTTGCACACCAGGTATGAGCATGGGGTAGAGCACCATTGGGGATTGTGACTTGGTCAGTCCCGGTTGTAGATTTTACTGCGTAATTGACTGAAACTTGCTAGATGCTATCTTGAATTGGGCTGATTGCCATGTTTTGGGCTTCGTGCCGGTTATTTGAACCCTGCAGGGCTTATTATCACTGTTTTCATGACACTTAGCATATTCAATGATTTCAGTCCTGAGTTAAACACTATTTTGATATGTGCAATCATATTGCTAAGGTTTAAAGACTTAAATGGCATTTTCTGATGTTTGGAGTTAAAATCTATTACTTGACATTGCTCGAGTGGCTCAATTGCATGTTCTGGACTAAGATATGGATCGGGCTGCACGCCGTAGCAGTATATACATATACATGCATGGATTGGACTGCACGCCGCAGTAGTATATTATATGGATCGGACTGCACGCCGCAGTGATATAATATGTGGATCGGACTGCACGCCGCAGTATAATAGCGCTTGGGCTATAGGAGCCCCTCCGGAGTCTGTACACACCCTCAGTGAGCACAGGTACCTAAATGGATCGGGCTGCGCACCGCAGCGGTCATGTGCATTGCATTGAATTCATGCATTCGTTCCTGTTTGTACTATGTGGCATGACTTTTAGCACTCACATATCATTGGCATACATGCTATTACTTGCCTTGTTGACCAGATACCCTGGTGTTATATGTTAAGGAGTGTTGTGCCCAAGGGGCTGATTTATGTGCCGACTTGCACTATCTGATATAGCATTCATATGCTTGACTGTTGGAAAAAGGATATTTGTAAAAGAGATTTTTAACTGAGCTTGAGATTTTCTAAAGGATTTTCACAGTGTTACGGTTTTACTATTCTTCTCAAAGGGTTGTACTGTCTTTTATAGCATTTTGGAGTGCTCATACGTGTTTTCATATCGCTCAGATATTATTCGCTCTTATTACCACTGAGTTGGAAGTACTCACTTTACTCCCTGCACCTCACGTGCAGTTGCAGGTATTGTTCACCCGGTAGCTGGTTAATAGCGAATTAAAGGTATTGCTATCGTAGCTAAGCAAGGTGACCGCCGGCATTCGCGGCGTCGAGTTTCTTCTTCTTCTTGATTTCCAAATTTTACTATATGTTTTATAGACTTTGAAATTGTAATAAATATCTCCTAGATGCTCGTGACTTGTGACACCCCGGTCGGGCTGAGTTAGGCTTTTATGTTGATAATTAATGTTCTTTAAGTTGCATTTTCCATCTTTTTATGTTTAGTAAGTGTTAAAGAAACGAATTGGGTTAGTTGGTTGGCCTTGTCTTCACGAGAGGCGCCATCACGACCGGGTATGGAGATTGGGTTGTGACAAGTTGGTATTAGAGCCTAGGTTACTAGGTCTCATGAGTCATGAGCAGGGTTAGGAGAGTCTCGCGGATCGGTACGGAGATGTTTGTATTTATCCTTTAGAGGCTGCAGAACCTTTAGGAAAACTTCACTTTCTTGGAATACTTATCGTGCGTACTTGATTCAGCTCGAGGTATAACTCTTGAAATTCCTTCCACACGTTTGTATGCGCACGTGAACGCTCAGTATTGTATGTGCCTTGATGGCTTGTGATTCCCTGATCAAGGGGCGAAATGTGATCCCGTGAGTTCGATGTTGGGCCAGTCTAGAGGACTTAAGGCCAGATCTTGCCTATGGCTGGAGCACTGAGGTGTTGATCGTGTGAGCAAGTGTTTTGAACTTATATGTTCAGTATTATCGCTATTAGCCGAAATGGCGGTTTGGTATTTAGGTGATGAGATGTTATTATATGACTTGGTAGTGACGAAGAAGTCTGTGGGATAATAGATGAACTGTTAAGTGATTCGTTTCCTATTGTGGTTTGATGTGTAACCCGAATATGGGCGCGTGAAGAATATTTTCGTGTCTCCTAGTTGGGAAGTGAAGTACACTACGTGTGGCGATATGAGTTCATATCAGGAAGACTTAATGGATATGTTATGTGTATGATGGTGGAAGGTGTGCTGAAATACTAAAATTGAGGCAAAGCAGGTGGGATATCTCCTGTGGAGTATTCTTAAGGGGTACGATTCTTATGTATACTGTTAGAAGATCTTACGTGTAATTGAAGGGTACGTGTTGAAATTTGGTAAATTCGGGTCGCTTAAGAGAGTGGACTCAACTGATGTGGGGATGAATGCGAGGTTTGTAGAGGATTTCAGTATCCGAGGATCTGTGTTTTCATAAACTAGTAGATGATTTGAGTTTAATCTCACTATAATATTGTGGCATCATTAGAGTAAAAGTATTATGGGTTATTAAATGTGTCCTGATAGGTGGCTTTGAGCCAAGTTGGGGAGGTTGCGGTTGA
Source organism: Nicotiana glauca (assembly GCA_026770625.1). NCBI lineage: Eukaryota > Viridiplantae > Streptophyta > Magnoliopsida > Solanales > Solanaceae > Nicotiana > Nicotiana glauca. Next base: position 40,515 of record MU752618.1, on the reverse strand, counting down.
TTAGATGATTGCACGGTTATGTGCTATGTTGGTTCCTTTTTGAGGTATACTGGCGGATTAGTCCTGGTTGCAGAAAATAAGCGAAGGATGGCACAAGTGAAGCAAAATTTTGATAAAGGTTATATGGTGCTTCGTACAGGTGAGGAAATATTAGGATGTCTTGAGCTGTTGTTGATGAAGAATGCTCAGTGTATAGAGAAGGAAGATGTTCGTTTGTATTGGAATGAGGTCATATCATTCGGTGTCAGAGTGCTAATAAGGCACGAGTGGTTCTATTCATTAAGTCAGGTAAATTGCAGTTTGAATAAGCGTGAATGACTCTCGTGAATGGTTTTAATGTGTTCAAGATTGTACATGTATCAATCAGGTGTCTCAAGGTTGTGTATGTGGTCAGAGACTGTTTATTCATCGGGGAATGTCGAGGCTTGTGGTATTTTTATGTTAATTATGGGATCCTATGTATCGGCATCTGGAAAGCAATGGCAGTGAATTCGGGTTCGCAGGAAGTTCTTTAAGTAAAGTATTCTGGAACGTGGTATTTTTGGAAAGCATTGAGAGAGTATTCGGTGTCCTATGAGTCTTAGACAGTGTGGCCTTATGTTCGAATCTCCTGTGGTAGGCCTGGATTGAGGCATTGTGATGCTACAGCGAGGGAGAAATATCAAGTTGATGATGAATCAGAAAGGAAATTTGATAGATGGAATTGGGAGAAAGTTCTTGTTGGGTTTTACCGTAGTTTGAAGATGAGTATATTTCTTATGGGTATGCGAAGCATGGAGTGTGTAATGATTTTTCTTCTAAATGGGATCAATAAAAGCTCTTGACTAGTTGAGTGCGTCTATGTCTACGGCGCGAAAGGGAGATAAAAGTTCTCATGTATCCTAGTGTGGCATGGTATATGCGATATCTTGTGGAGGATTAGGATTTGTATGTGTAAGGCTCAGTTCAGTTCGGGATGGAAAGTCATTAAATTCTTAAGCGGCATGGGCAACTGCAGGTGATTTAAGAATCAATCTTCAGATGATTAGGGTGAGTGATCCTCATATGACTAAGGAAATAGTGTTGCTAATCATAGTGATTTCACAAGGGTATATGTTTCAGAAAAAGGGCTATGTGATTAAGTTGATGGCACTTCGGTAGTGTTGCGGCATTTTTCTTGATAGATCGACTGCTGATATCTGAGTGTGTTTGATGGCACAGGAGAATTTTAGAATATCTTCGAAGAATGATTGGGTACTCGAGGTGCAATATGTAATTATACTGCAGAATTTGGGATCAGGTATAGTAATTCGTGTGCTATATGGAGCTGGAGGCTGGGAGTTCTCATGTTCAGGCTATGTAGTGGTTGTGGATAGTGTGTATTGGTACCGTTAGCGACTATTGGGATTGGAGGCCCGAGTTGATCTTTCTTTGTTGGTATGTTAGACTTTGTATATGATGTTGAGTTGTAGACTGGTTGTCGCAATGTGGGTTATTTTAGACTATTGTGCTATGGGATATGTCGGAAAATGCCATCGGTTGCGTGGCGAGGTGCATCGGATTATGTTATAGCAGAGTGGTTGGTATTCCAAAGATCAGCGGACGGCTAGGAAGGATTGCCTACCTTAATTGGATCTTTGTGACGGATATTAGTGTAGAGGTTTCTACCATTGATTCAGTTCCGGTATTGAAGGACTTTTTCGAATGCGTTCCTTATGGCCGAGTATGTCGTCAGGCGAGATTGTGGGTTTTAGCATTTATTGGGCACCGGGCACCGTATCGTACGGCTCTAGCAAGAGTTATAAAAAATGGAAGGAGCAGCTTCAAGCTTTTTGGCATTGAGTTCATTGGCAGGCCGATGTGGCTATGTATTCAGATTGAGATGGCTTGGTTGGCCCTGATATGTATTATTGAGGGATAGGTTTAATCTCTCGTTATTGAGCTTGTTAGTGATCTGGGGAGATCTATGAGATGCTTTTTTGGTACTGTGAGGCGTTATGATTTTCGGATTATGCTTGAGTTTTGTAGCTTATAATACTATATGTAGATATTGTTATGCACTCAGTATTTTGTTGTAATGAGCAAATTTGGCTCGATATGCATCTCCCTACGTAAGATATTTATGTGGATTGGGTGGCACTCTGCCACGGGTATGTTATCAGGATCGGGTTGCACGCCGCAACAGGGTGATGTTGAGAATAGTTTTCCATATGTTACTTGGTATGTCTTGCTTCACCATGGGTGTGATGGATTGCTTGGTTTCAGACATCAATCTGTGTGTGGCGGTCTATTTTGAGCATAGCAACTTGAGGTGCTTCATGGGTAACAATGTTTGGATAAGATCGCGCATTGTAGCGAGGCTACGTGGAGATTAGACCCTTCGGGGTAGGTTCACGTACTCTATTTTATGATGTGGGACGGGGTCCCAGCCTTGTGTTGTGATGGTACGGGGAGTTTGAGTTACAGCTCCTTCGTTTGAGTCATTTGTCATGATTTGAGTATGTTCAGACCGCCCATCATTGGTGCGTGGATTATGCAAGTTATGGCTTAGGCCTGTGATTAGTTGTCATATCACCCGAGTGGTGCGTTGAATTCGAGGTGATCGTTAGAATCATTAATGGACACGAACAGATTTGATTACAGCTTGTTGGAAGAATAATATCGAGGTTCAAGTTTATTCTGAATATTGACGTGAGGTTCTAATTTTGAGTATGATTTCGGAAATCTGCTATGGTATTAGTCAAAGAGGGAGTGGTTTCATGAATTGTTGATCTGAGAAATGGCTACGGTTTGCTGTGTGTTTCATTGTCATTGATAGGATATGAAGTGTTAGAATGGGGCTTTAGCTATAGAGAGGTTTCTATTGGTATATGGTTGTTGAAGACAGCTGTTGTGAATAGGAGTTATCGTTTCAGGCGCTCGATTATGTGGTATGTCATGTGATTTCATTTGAGGATGCGAGTATGGGTTGTTACAGCTGGTTCGGGACTATTCGGAGTATAGGTGCGAGGTTTGATCGTATTGATGGTTTCAGAAGCGAAAAAGTAGTTCTGTGAATTATGGGTTAGACTGGATTGGGTAATTTCAGCCATGTCGTGTTGTCGGACCTATAAGAGATAGGGTGACAAGGGATCACCCCGGGTATATGCTTGGTAAGGTCATTTAGCTATCGGTTGGCTTCTAGGACAACTTTGGGTACGCTCGAGGACAAACGTTTGTCTAAGTTGGAGAGGATGTGACGACCCGGCCCATTGTCACGTGAGTTACCGCCCCATTTCCCCTATATTATGTTGATCTATGTTTCAATATCTGTATTTGAATGAATCGGATATAATTGAGTTGGTTTTAGTTGGAAATGAGGCACTTAGCCTCTTAGAAGGAAGCTTGTTTTGGAAAAGTCAACCGGAAGTTAACTATATAGTTAGAGGGCTCGGATGTGAATTTCGGTGATTTTTTTAGCTTCGGGGGATGATTTGTGACTTAGGAATGTGATTGGAATTGATATTGGAGGCTCGGTGTAGAATTGGGCTTGAATTGGCGAAGTTAGCATTTTGGCGATATCCGGTTGATGAATGAGAATTTGATCTGAGGGTCGGAATGGAATTTCTAGAGTTGTAGTAGTTCCGTTAAGTGATTTTGGATGTGTGTGCAAATTTTCAGGTCATTCGGACATCGTTTGGTCGGGTTTTTGATCGAATGTGTGTTTTTGAAGTTTTAAACGAATTTAGGCTTGAATTCAATATAATTCGATGATTTTAGTGTTAATCGAGGTGTTTTGATGATTGGAACAAGTTGGTATGATGTTTTAGGAGGTGTTGGCATTTTTGGTTGAGGTCTCGGGGGCCTCGGGGTGATTT
>MU752618.1:1007-25795 GCA_026770625.1 Nicotiana glauca | reverse complement strand
ATCAGCTGGTATATGTTGATGATGCTGCCCACAGTGGCCGAGATGATATGATGTGATGTCCTCAGTGACTTGATGATATACTGTACACCCATATACCTATGCATGGCATGACATTTATATGCATGTGCATGACATTATAAATGTTTTAGAATTTACAAAGTTATTCAGATTTAAAGACGTGTTTCTATATTCCATGTTTCATGTACGTCTTTTACGTACTAATTTTCATGCCTTACATACTCAGTACCTTTTTAGCACTGAAGCCATATTTCATGGGGCTTGTTTTTTATTTTTGCAGGTGCAGGTAGGCAAGTTGACGGTCCCCCTTCTTAGAATCCCTGATCAGCGAGAGTTGGCATGCTCCACTTGATCCGGAGCTATTTTTTATTTTGGTACGATATGTTTATATATATATATATATATATATATATATATATATATATATGTATATATATATGTATATGTATATATATATGTATATGTATGAGTATGATGTGGCTCAGTCCTGTATTTGTACAGTTATGTTTCCATTAGAGGTATGTAGACAACATGTCTAGTTGGATAGTATATGTCATTGCCGGCTTCCAGTTTTTAGATGTATAGTTATTTATAGCAGCCTTGTCGGATTGCCCTACGTTTGTTGCACGTATATGTATGTATACCTTTTGGGTAGATTTCCTTCATCTACTTTATTCTCGTAATTCAGCAGATGTTATTCAGGTTTATATTTTAGGCATATGCTTATGGGTGTTTGACAGGTAGGACTTACACACCCATCACCACCCATCGGTTTGGGTCGTGACAAAAGTGATATCAAACCAGTTCGGTCCTAGGGTTGTTTACATACCGTGTCAAGTAGAGTCTTATTTATTGGTGTGTTATGCACCACACTTATAGACATGAGGCTACAGACATATAGGATGTTATCCTCTCATTTTATCTCAGATCGTGTGATACAAGAATTCATGTTCCTAACGATATGTTATATTTTTAGCGATGCCTCCAAAGAGTATGATTGTCCAGAAAGGAAAGTCTATAGCTAGTGAGACTACTAGTTGAGCGCCACGTGTTATGAGGGCTCGGGGAGAGTCTCATGGTGAGGTTCCATCTCAAACTTCACATACCCCGCCTTTTCCAGAAAAACTTCGAGGGGCACCAACTCCAGCGCCCGCCCCTGTACATTCAGTACCTCAGCTGGATGCACTATGTCAGGAGATGAGAGATGCTATTCAGATATTAACCCGATTAGTAACCGCGTAGGCTCGACGTCAGGAAATAGGTATTGCTCATGTATAGAGGGCCGATAGTGAGCATAATAGGGCCCAGAATAAGAGAGTGAGGCCTTCGGGTCCTTCTGGTGAGTTTCGAGGTGGTCAGAGCTAACAGTACACGAGGTATCCAGCCCAGCCATCGGCTAGCGTGCCCCCTCAGTTTTGCGATAAAAAATTCGATCGTTCCATATATTCAGGGTCTGGTCAGAATTTCAGGGCCTCAGGTTCTCAGTATAGGGGTGATTCAAATCAGATAAGGCTGCCCTTGCCATGATATGCTCAATGTGGTAAGCAACATACTAGGCAGTGCCATATGGGATTAGGTGTTTGTTATACTTGTGGTTATCTAAGACACATTATCAGGGATTGTCCGATAAGAGGTGATGCAAGCATAGATCAGCTAGCGGGATCTGTAGTTAGGTCGTCATCATCAATACACCCCCTAGGCAAGGTCCACAAGCACCAATGAGTCGTGGTAGAGTCAGAGGCGGAGCATCTAGCTCAAGCGACCCTCAGAACCGCATTTATGCATTGGCAGGACGACGGACCAGGAGTCATTACTTGATGTTGTTACATGTATATTATCAGTCTTCTCATATGATATGTATGCACTGATTGACCCAGGTTCTACTTTATCATACGTTACTCCGTTGGTTGGTAGTAAGTTTGAAATAAAACCTGAGTTGGTTAAACCTTTTGAGGTGTCTACACCTGATGGGGCCTCAGTGATAGCTAAGAAAGTATATAGGGGATGCATAATAGTAGTTCATGGTCGATCTACCGTAGCAGACTTGTTCGAGTTAGATCTAGTACATCACCGTGGGGAGCACCTGCGTTATTCGTAAGAAAGAAATATGGTTCCTTACGGATGTGTATTGATTATAGATAGTTGAATAAGGTAAAAATCAAGAATAAGTACCTAGTCCCAAAGATTGATGATTTATTTGATCAGTTGCAACGTGCCAAGTGTTTTTCAAAAATAAACTTGAGGTCCAGGTACCATCAGGTAAGGGTTAAGGATGAAGATATTCCGAATACAACATTAGGACCAGATATGGGCACTTTGAGTTTCGTGTTATATCGTTTGGTTTGATCAATGCCCCAGTAGTATTCATGGATTTGATGAACCATGTGTTCAGGCCCTATTTAGATCTATTCGTAATTGTATTTATCGATGCTATATTGGTGTATTCTCGTTGAGAGGATGAGCATGTAGATCATCTGCGTACTGTGCTCAGAGTTCTACAATAAGGCAAGTTGTATGCAAAATTTTCTAAATGTGAATTCTGGTTGAACTCTGTAGCCTTCCTTGGGCATGTCATTTCCGGTGAAGGCATCCGGGTGGATGCACAAAAGATTGAGGTTGTATAAGCATTATCAATGAGTCATTGTTATCAATTTCTTGTTAAGATTCAAAAAAGTTCTGTCTTTGGTCCACAAGAAATATTACAAACAGAAGCTAAATAACTCACTTTGATATATATATAATCTTCTTCAAAACGTTAGAAACAGAAGCAAATTTTCCAACGAGAATTTTTTGGAATAGTAGCAATGTGGAATTTTGCAGTTCTAGAAGAGTACAATGATATCTTCGTCAAGAATACTATACGGAGTTTTTCTATTCCAGGTATGTTAAAGCCATCCCTTCTTTCTTTTGGCATGGTCCAAATTATACTGAAGAAACGAGCAAACGCACAATTTTCATAAATTACTCTATTCATAGAGATACTAGGGGTGTCTATATTCTTGATTCCCCGTGAGAATTATTATTATCTTCTGTTCATGGGTCTCAGAATAATACGCAGTTTAAAAAAGTTTATCCGGAAGAAATATTGAGATTTTTACGTATTTTTCATGCATTTCACCCATTTATACATGTGCATTGACCCATGACCAGATGGAATTATATACGCGTATATATGTAAATATATGTATATGGGATATGGGAAAAGGTTACGGTGTTATTGTCACGCCCCAAAATTCGAGGGACGTGACCGGAGCTCGACCGAGTAACCCCAGTCAAGCGGACCTCGGTGCCTTTCCTATCCCACGTGTTACACCCCATTTTTCATTTCTTATTAACCAAGTGAAACAGCTAATTATAATTGGAACACCTTGTTACAAACGCATACATAACACGGATAATCTTTAGCGTGGTTTACAACTTACATCGCCCAGGTTACAATATACATATTTACATAAGTTCTTAACCCACATTGCCTATCTACGGAGCCTCTAAAGATGAAAGAGGAATAATACAATACTTGCAGGCAACAAGGCTCCGGCTATACTTTTTACAAATACCAAAACAGGATTCCAAAAGACAAGAACAGATGCGGCATGAGCCACGCAGGACCCCGAAAAGAAAGGGGCTCACTAATTCAGGTGGCAGGAAGTAATGAGGAGCTACGGTTGGTGGAATGGAGTGCCTGCTATAGATCCACCTACAATCATAATACGAATGTAGTGCCCCGGAAAAAAGACGTTAGTACATTTGAATTGTACTGGTATGTATGAACAAACTTGTTCCAAGTAAACTCAAACAACACATAAGTAGGAAACAGTAATGAATGAAGCAACAAAACACATATGAAGGAACAATCAAGCCAAACAAGTTTACAAACTCTCCTGTTTTCCCCTTCCACAATTTCACTTCAATAGTTTCACAATTTGCTCATATTTTATTTCAATAGTGATTTCGATCACTTTCCACCCGTATTACCTCGGCCACCCTTATCACCATAACCCACACCTTATTACTTCGTGTTGCGGCGCACAACCCGATCCCGCCGTACAGTTTCAATCCACAAACAACACAACAACAACAAACAATTCACAAAGGTCAACAATAATACTTCCCAAGAATTAACAAAAACAATGTTACAAGTGTTTCCATAACCATCAATACTATTTCCATCATATTCAACAACCCATATACATTTAGCGTCACACTGGTAATTGCCCACAACAAGCCATAGATATTGTTACCTCAGTTATTCCAGTTGCATTAGTCACAATTTCCTTAAGTCATTTATTCCTCAATTACAACCACATAACACAATCACAACGTACAAATCACAAGAAATTCATAAGTAATTTACGTACATATCACCTACCAAGCATACGTACATCAAACGAGGAAATTTTACAAGGGTCAAAGTTAGTCATACATACTTGGAGCCGAATTCCCTTTTTAACTTCTATTCCCAACTCACTAAACAGTCTAGCAACGTCAATCTAGTTCACAAATTGACACATATGCCTTAGCAATGAAGTCCACAATTTACTACCCGAGCCTATTTAGGTTACCAATTCTCCTTTTGCAATTCTCTACTGCTATCCAATTACTCTTACTAGATTTTTGGTATTTAAAGACATGCATGCACAATCCCACCTTTGGTTTTCAAGAATCAATGCATGGAAATCCCCCTTTTTTGTTCAAATAGGGAAAATCAAATGGAAAGAGTTGGGGATTTTTACCTGCAAGAACAGAAGTGAAGACAATACTTGACATTTCTCAGGCTTAGGTGACTTTGAAAAATCAACTTGATGAAGATGGACTTTCTCTCTCCAGGACCCTCTCCTCCCTCTCTCTTATTTTGCTCAGAAAGTACATTAAAATGAGGGGTTGGGGTGTTTTATTAGAAAGGACGTCGGGTTTTAAAATCTAGAAAAATAGAAGCCCGAGAAAATCTGCGATCGCAGAATAGAAATGCGGTCCGCAGATTGGACAGCAGAAATGCGCCCAAAAACCCTGAAGGTCTACCTAGGTCTGCGACAGGAATGCGGTCCACATTCCTATTATGTGGTCGCATTTTGCACCGCAGAATTGACCTCCACAAATCCTTGAGGAACTTATGCGACGATTATGCGGTTGCATAATCCCCGCATATTAATTATGCGACCGCATAATGAATCGCATTTTCAACATCAATCTTGACAACCTTTCTGCTTCACTCTGCAGCAGAAATGTGGTCCGCATATTGATTATGCGACCGCATAATGGACCGCATTTTCAACATCAATTTTGACAACCTTTTTGCTTCACTCTGCGGCAGAAATGCATTTCGCATAGTTGATCTGGGACCGCATTCTGGACCGCAGAATGACAATTTTTTGGAAAAATCGATTCTTTTGATTTTTAAGTGCAAAATCAGTAAAAAAAAAAGGTCCGAACCTAACACATATTCGGACCTTGTCACTACGAGCTACTAGGTTTTAAGCACAAAATTTTACGGGGCCTTAAATCCTCCCCCACTAAGAATCATTCGTCCTCGAATGAGGATTTTTTTTTTTTGAAAAATAGTTGGTTTGAAAAACATGATATGGAGACTTTCAAAAATTTTACTAACTCCCATATTCTTTAGAAAAAGTTTTCCAGAGTTTCCTTTGTATTATGGACATATCTACCTGTAAGAGAGCCCCCGAAACATATTTTCAAACATCATTACAGGATTACAACCATCCCTACAACTGTCATACAATTTCCTACCTTAACAATTGCACACATTTGATCACTTGATACATTTTTCTTATGAATCAGTTATCTCAATGAGTTCCACATAATCTAACCATTTCAACATACTACAAGCATACAAGTAGTTTGTTACCAACTTATACAGCCATTAATTGATTACTTATCACAAGATTTTTGTCAAACTTTCATTTACCAAAGAGATGTCCACATGACTTAAAACAATCACAACACCTATAAGTCTTGCATAACTAGAGGAACTTCACTAGTATTAGGAAGGAAACAACTCGGACACAATGATAGTTGTTTTAGAGATAGAGGGGTCACATAATTTCTTCTAAACTTGATCAAACAGATGGGGATATTTCTCTTTCATTCCCTTCTCTGCCTCCCACGTAGCTTCCCCAACCCATTGACTCCGCCACAACACCTTGACTGAGGCAACTTCCTTATTTCTCAACTTACGGACTTGTCTATCAAGAATGGCAACTGGAACCTCTTCATACGACAACGCTTCATTAACTTCGATAGTCTCGACTGGCACGATGGTGGATGGATATCCAACCACTTTCTTCAACATGAACACGTGGAACACCGGGTGCACTAATGACATTTCGGGAGGCAATTCCAACCTATAGGCCACCTGCCCTATCCTTTGAACGATTCAATATGGCCCGACATACCTAGGACTCAATTTACTTTTCTTCCCGAAGCGCATGATTCTCTTCATAGGGGATACCCTTAAGAGCACCCAATCATTAACTTGAAATTCCAATTCCCTCCGACAAATGTCCGCATAAGACTTTTGGCGACTCTGAGCAGTCTTCATCCTTTCCTGAATGATTTTAACTTTGTCCATGGCCTGGTGTACAAGATCTGGCCCTATCAGTTCTGCTTCGCCCACTTCGAACCACCCAATCGGGGACCTACACCTTATTCTGTATAATGCCTCAAATGGGCCATCTGAATGTTAGCATGAAAGTTATTATTGTAAGCAAATTCTATAAGGGGAAGGAGATCATCCCAATTACCTTTGAAGTCCAAGACACAAGCCCGTAACATATCTTCAAACGTCTGAATAGTTCGCTCTGCTTGACCATCGGTCTGCGGATGGAAAGTCGTGCTAAGATTCACCTGGGTACCCAAACCTTGCTGAAATTTCTTCCAAAAATTAGTTGTGAACTGCGCCCCTCGATCCGAAATAATAGAGAGCGGAGTACCATGAAGCCTCACTATTTCCTTGATGTACAACCGAGCATACTGTTTTGTAGTATCGGAGGACTTGACTGGCAAGAAGTGAGCTGATTTGGTGAGTCGATCCACTATCACCCAAATTGAGTCGAACTTTCGCTGAGCGCGAGGTAATCCTACCACGAAATCCATGTTGATCATCTCCCACTTCCAAATTGGTATTTCCATAAGCTGGGTTAACCCACCGGGCCGTTGATGCTTAGCTTTTATTTGCTGACAATTTGGACATTTAGATAAAAAGTCAGCCACACCCCACTTCATACCGTTCCACCAATAAATTTCCTTGAGATCGTGATACATTTTCGTAGAACTTGGGTGCACCGAATACCCAGAATGATGAGCCTCCACCATTACTCTCTCCCGAAGCTTATCTACATCTGGAATAGATAGCCTTCCTTGACATCGTAGCACATCATCATTGCCATCAAATGAAAATGTCGAAGTCTTGTTGTTCAGAGCTGCCTCCTTCATCTGTGCCAATGCTGGATCGATGAACTATTTTTCCTTGACTTCCGTTACGAGCGATGATTCTGCTCTATTACGCACCATAATTTCCTCCTCGTTTGGGGTCGAAATGCCAACCCCAAGACTGGCCAACTGATAGACCTCCCGAGTTAGGAGCCTCTGATCCGCCCCCAAGTGAGCCAAACTACCCATGGATTTTCGACTGAGGGCGTCGGCCACAACATTCGCCTTACCCGATGGTATAAGATGTTCATGTCATAATCCTTAAGAAATTCTAACCACCGTCGTTGCCTCAAATTTAACTCCTTCTATTTGAACAAATATTACAAACTCTTGTGGTCTGAGAACACATCCACATGGACCCCATAAAGGTAATGCCGCCATATTTTCAAAGCAAATATAACTGCTGCAAGCTCCAAATCATGCGTTGGGTAATTCTTCTCGTGATTCTTGAGTTGCCTTGAAGCATAAGCTATGACCTTCCCACACTGCATCAGTACACACCCCAAACCGACCCTGGAAGCATCACAATAGACCAAATTCTTCTGTGCCTTCTGGCAAGGCCAATACCAGTGCCGAGGTCAACCTTGCCTTCAATTCCTGAAAACTTCTCTCACAAGCGTCGGACCATTGGAACTTAACTGCTTTCTGCGTCAATTTATTCAATGGAGAGGAGAGAATAGAAAATCCCTCCACAAACCTTCGGTAGTACCCGGCTAAACCCAAGAAGCTACGAACCTCCGTCGGGGTTGGGGTCGTGGGTCTAGGCCAATCCTTCACCACTGCAATCTTCTGGGGGTCCACCTGAATCCCCTCACTGGAAACAACATGACCCAGAAAAGTGACGGACTCAAACCAAAAATCACATTTTGAGAATTTAGCGTACAACTGGTACTGATGAAGAGTCTACAAAACTGCCCTGAGGTGATAGGCATGATCCTCCCGGCTTCGCGAATAAACAAGGATGTCATCAATGAAAACAATCACGAAGGATTCTAGAAATGGCATGAAGACCCGGTTCATAAGATCCATAAAAGCTGTCGGGGCGTTGGTTAGCCCAAAAGACATAACCAAGAATTCAAAGTGACCATAGCGAGTTCTGAAAGCAGTCTTGGGAATGTCCTGCTCCCTAATCTTCAATTGGTGATATCCTGACCGCAGATCAATTTTGGAGAAAAATCTTACATCTTGCAATTGGTCGAACAAATCATCTATCCGAGGTAAGGGATACTTATTTTTTATGGTGACTTTGTTGAGCTGCCGATAATCAATACACATCCGGAGCGACCCATCCTTCTTCCTGACAAAAAGAACCGGAGCACCCCACGGTGACACACTCGATCGTATGAACCCCTTCTCTAATAAATCCTTCAACTGCTCCTTTAACTCTCTTAGCTCTGCTGGCGCCATTCTGTATGGAGGAATAGATATTGGCTAGGTATCTGGCAACACATCAATCCCGAAATCAACCTCCCTATCTGGTAGGATTCCCGGAAGTTCATTTGGAAACACTTCAGGAAACTCGTTCACAACCGACACGGACTCGAGGGTAGACACTTCTGATATGGTGTCCGCCACCCAGACCAAATGATAGATACATCCTTTTTAATCATCTTTGAAGCTTTAAGGTAGGAAATAAACCTACCCTTCGTCACCACACCATTTCCCTTCCACTCAACAACTGGCTCATTAGGAAACTCGAGCCTTAGGATTCTCGTTCGGCAGTCAAGTTTGGCAAAACATGTATAAATCCAGTCCATTCCCATAATGACATCAAAATCTACCATTCCAAGATCGACAAGATCGGCCGTAGTAATTCGACCACATACTGCAACAGCACAATTCCTATAAACTCGCGCGACAATGATAGAATCACCAACTGGAGTCGATACAGAGAACGGCTCATGAAGCTGTTCGGGTTCTATCCCAAAGCTTGAAGCAATGAATAGGGTGACATAAGACAAAGAGGATCCCGGATCAATAAGAGCATAACAATCAATGGCCTGAACAGACAAGATACGTGTAACCACATCTGGAGAGGCCTCTGCACTCTGGCGACCACTCAAAGCATAGAACCGGCTGGGTCCACCTCTACCACGAGCTCCTCCCCTAACTGTACCACATCCCGCCGGGGCTGGAGGACGTACAGATGATGTAGAGACTGAAGAACCGGATGACTAAGTAGATCCCCTACCCATGCCCTGACTGGGCACCTGACAGTCTCGCTGAATGTGACCTCTCACCCCGCATCTGAAACACACTGGGATATCCAAGTAGCAAGTCTCTGTATGAAATCTCCCACACTTAGGGCATGAAGCCCTCCCCTGCTGCTGTGACCTCCCTCCCGGACGACCGGACTGATGGGGCCTCCTACTGTCTGAACCTGGTCTCATGCAGCTACTCTGCTGGTAACTGTGCAGGGATGGTGGTGCGCTCGCTAAGGACTGAGCATATGACTGGGACGGCCCTGACGACCCTCTCCCCTGAGCTAATCTCCCTGAGTGGCCCGCTGATCGGGCCCTGCTGCTATTCTTCCTTTCCGCTCGAATCTTCAATTTCCTAGCCTCTTTGGCCTGAGCGAATCCCACAATTTTTCCATAGTTCATGTCCGAGTGTAAGGCCACTGTAGCAGCCTCATTCACTACCAAGGGACTAAGGCCCTGAACAAACCGACGAACTCTAGCTGCCATGGTCGACACTAACTGAGGACCACATAACAGGAATGCATACCGCATTCCTGTCGCAGACCCAGGCAGACCTTCAGGGTTTTTGGGCGCATTTCTGCGGTCCAATCTGCGGATCGCATTTCTATTCTGCGATCACAGAATGCGACCATAGATTTGCTCGGGCTTCTATTTTTCTAGATTTTAAAACCCGAACCCCTTTCTAATAAAACACCCCAACCCCTCATTTTAACATACTTTCTGAGCAAAATAAGAGAGAGGGAGGAGAGGGTCCTGGAGAGAGAAAGTCCATCTTCATCAAGTTGATTTTTCAAAGTCACCAAAGCCTGAGAAATGTCAAGTATTATCTTCACTTCTGTTCTTGCAGGTAAAAATCCCCAACTCTTTCCATTTGATTTTCCTTATTTGAACAAAAAGGGGGATTCCCATGCATTGATTCTTGAAAACCAAAGGTGGGATTGTACATGCATGTCTTTAAAGATAAAAAATCTAGTAAGAGTAATTGGGTAGAAGTAGAGAATTGCAAAAGGAGAATTGGTAACCTAAATAGGCTGGGGTAGTAAATTGTGGACTTCATTGCTAAGGAATATATGTCAATTTGTGAACTAGATTGACGTTGCTAGACTGCTTGGTGAGTTGGGAATAGAAGTTAAAAAGGGAATTCGGCTCCAAGTGTGTATGGCTAATTTTGATCCTTGTAAAATCGCCTCGTTTGATATACATATGCTTGGTAGGTGATATGTACGTAAATTACTTATGAATTTCTTGTGATTTGTACGTTGTGATTGTGTTATGTGGTTGTAATTGAGGAATAAATGACTAAAGGAAATTGTGACTAGTGCAACTGGAATAATTGAGGTAATAATATCTATGGCTTGTTGTGGGCAATTACCAGTGTGACGCTAAATGTATATGGGTTGTTGAATATGATGGAAATAGTATTGATGGTTATGGAAACACTTGTAACATTGTTGTTGTTAATTCTTGAGAAATATTGTTGTTGACCTTTGTGAATTGTTTGTTGTTGTTGTGTTGTTTGTGGATTGAAACTGTACGGTGGGATCGGGTTGCGCCGCCGCAACAAGAAGTAATAAGGTGTGAGTTGTGGTGATAAGGGTGGCCGAGGTAATAAGGGTGGAAGGTGATCGAAATTACTATTGAAACAAAATATGAGCAAATTGTGAAACTATTGAAGTGAAATTGTGAAAGAGGAAAATAGGAGAGTTTGTAATCTTGTTTGGCTTGATTGTTCCTTCATATGTGTTTGGTTGCTGCATTCATTACTGTTTCCTACTTATGTGTTTTTTGAGTTTACTTGGAACAAGTTTGTTCATACATACCAGTACAATTCAAATGTACTGATGTCCCTTTTGCCGGGGGTGTTACATTCGTGTTATGATTATAGGTGGATCTATAGCAGGCACTCCATTCCACCGACCATAGCTCCTCATTACTTCCTGCCAGCTGAATTGGTGAGCCCCTTTCCTTTCGGGGTCCTGCGTGGCTCATGCCGCATCTGTTCTTGTCTTTTGGAATCATGTTTTGGTATTTGTAAAAGGTATAGCCGGAGCCTTGTTGCCGATAAGTATTGTATTATTCCTCTTTCATCTTTAGAGGCTCTGTAGATAGGCAATGTGGGTTAAGAACTTATGTAAATATGTATTTTGTAACTTGGGCGATGTAAGTTGTAAACCACGCTAAAGATTATCCGTGTTATGTATGCTTTTGTAACAATGTGTTCCAATTATAATTAGCTATTTCACTTGGTTAATAAGAAATGAAAAATGTGGGGTAACACGTGGGATAGGAAAGACACCCAGGTCCGCTTGACTGGGGTTACTCGGTCGAGCGCCGGTCATGTCCCTCGAATTTTGGGGCGTGACAAACTTGGTATCAGAGCCTAATGTTTTAAAGGAGTCCTAGGATGCCTTGGAGCCGTGTCTGGTAGAACCCTACTTATCAGTGTGAAGTCGACCACATCTATAAGTGGGGGGCTGCATGGACATTTAGGAAATTTTCCCACTTCTTTGTTATTCTGTATCGTGCGGTGAAGTGAAAATTGAAAGTATCTATATCTAACTCGTGCTTTGTTCCGAACTTTTTCAGTAATGGCACCTAAGAAGAGAGCTAGACTCGGCCTTGGGGACAATGCCACAAGTGAGGCTATGAATCTTGTACCTGATGCCGTGGGTGAGAGTGACTCCCCGGTCTTGAACCTACCTGGCCCGTCTGTCCCAGACTAGCATGTTCCTATTCCTGCAGCGGCAGAGGGTGCCACCATCCCTCCCGCCGATATTCCTGATTCGGGCACCATCCCAGCTCCTGGTCCTGAGGCTTCTGATGGGGACCTTAGAGGATCCATCTGCATGTTGACCCAGTTAGTGGCCGCTCAGGCCCAGAGATCCCAGGATGCCCCTACATCCTCTAGTGGACAGGGAGGTTCAGCCAGTTTCAGAGTTAACCAGCTTTTGCGGCTAGCCCCTCCAGAATTCTCAGGCACAGATCCAGAGGCCGATCCACAGGAATTCCTTGATGAAATGTATAAGACCCTCTGAGTGATGAAAGCTTCAGAGACGGAGGGAGTTGAGTTGGCATGATACAGGTTGAAGGGAGCAGCGTATTCATGGTTCGAGATGTGGGAGGACTCCCGTGGGGAGGGAGGACCTCTGGCCAGATGGGATGAGTTTGTAAATGCGTTCATGGACTAGTTCTTGCCTGTTGAGACAATAGCAGCCCGTGCCACTGAGTTTGAGACCCTCAAGAAGGGCAGCATGAGTGTTTGGGAGTACCACATGAAGTTCGTGAGGTTGTCCAAGTATGCGCATTTTGCACCGCAGAATTGACCTCCACAAATCCTTGAGGAACTTATGCGACGATTATGCGGTCCGCATATTGATTATGTGACCGCATAATGGACCGCATTTTCAACATCAATCTTGACAACCTTTCTGCTTCACTCTGCGGGAGAAATGCGGTCCGCATATTGATTATGCGACCGCATAATGGACCGCATTTTCAACATCAATTTTGACAACCTTTCTGCTTCACTCTGCGGCAGAAATGTGGTCCGTATAGTTGATCTGCGACCGCATTCTGGACCGCAGAATGATAATTTTCTGAAAAAATCGATTCTTTTGGTTTTTAAGTGCAAAATCAGTAAAAAAAAAAAGGTCCAAACCTAACACATATTCGGACCTTGGCACTACGAGCTACTAGGTTTTAAGCACAAAATTTTACGGGGCCTTATAGTTATATACGCACCACCACCTGATCAGCTGGTATATTTTGATGATGTTGCCTACAATGGCCGATACGATATGATAGGATGTCCTCAGTGGCTTGATGATATATTGTACACCCATACCTATGCATGGCACGATATTTATATGCACGTGCATGACATTATAAATGTTTTAGAACTTATAAAGTTATTCAGATTTAAAGACGTATTTTTATATTCCATGTTTCATCTACGTCTTTAAATACTAATTTTTATGCCTTACATACTCGGTACATTTTTCGTACTGATGCCTTATTTCACGGAGCCTGCATTTCATGCCCACAGGTGCAGGTAGGCAAGCTGACGGTCCCCATTCTTAGGCCCCCTAATCAGCGAGAGTTAGTGTACTTCACTTGATCCGGAGCTGCTTTTGATTTTAGTATGATATGTTTATATATGGGTATGACGTGACTTAGTCCTGTCTTTGTACAATTATATTTCTATTATAGGTCTGTAGACAGCATGTCTAATTGGATATTATGTGTCCTTGCCGGCTTCCAGTTTTGAGATGTATAGTTGTCTATAACAGCCTTGTCGGCTCGCCCTACGTATGTTGCACGTATATGTATGTATGCCTTTTCGGAAGATTTCCTTCATGTACTTTATTCTCGTAATTCAGCAGATGTTATTCAATTTTATATTTTAGCGCATGTTTATGGGCGTTTGACAGGTAGGAATCGGGCACCCATCGCGGCCCATCAGTTTGGGTCGTGACATTAACGAAATTATTATCACCTTTAGATTTAAAAACACTATTGATCGGTGTATATATCTAAAGATCAGTGAGAGTAAGTTTATTATATTAGTCTTGTATGTTGATGATATCTTGCTTGCTACTAATGATCTTGGTATTATGTATGACACCAAGAAATTTCTCTCTAACAACTTTGAAATGAAAGATATGGGAGAGGCATCCTATGTGATTGGTACTGAAATATTCCGGGATAGATCACAAGATTATTGAGATTGTCTCGGAAAGCCTATATTAATAAAGTGTTAGAGAGATTTAGAATGGAAAAATGCTCATCAAGCCCCGTTCCAATTCAGAAAGGGGATAAATTTAGTCCCAATCTATGTCCAAAGAATGAATATAGTAGCACCAAACTTATGGTTGCCGATCCTTTGACGAAAGGATTGTCGCCCAAGGCATTTACTGAGCATGTTGAAAGAAAGGGAATTATTGATGGCAATGAATGATTTTATGTAAAGACTTTATTATGTTTATGCAATTTTCACTTTGAGCTCATGTATATATATGTTTTTGTTGTTATCTGTTTTCTCTTGTATACATAATATTAAGAATGATGATGACAAATTATAGCTTAGATAAGATACTCTAAGCATTACCGTTGGACCAATTAAGCATTACTTTTACATGTTGTGTTGAATAATAGACTGCTATTGTAGTACATGGAAGGAACTATGTTGAATAAAGTGATGTACGACCGCCATGACTCATATTTGTTGATTAAATCAATAATAATGAATGATGTTTCTAATGAAGGAGAATTTAACATTTTGTTGTGCACGTAATGAATGAAATATTTATTAAACTATAAATGAATAACATCATGTGCGCCAAGTGGGAGAATGTAAAATATGGCCCACGTGGCTTATAAAATATTCGGTTTAATAAATATATTTTTTAATTAGTATTCAGATAAAATCAGGGGAAGTTAATTATGGTTATAACTCTCCACTAACCCACTTTGATGAAAAGTGGGAATTTACCAATGGTCCCTATCTTTGCCTATTAAAAGAACAATAGCGTAACTCTATCATATTTTATTCTGAAAAGAACACAGAAAAGGTAAAGAGAGAAAAATATTAATTTCTCCAGAAAAGCAACTCTGAAGAAGGCTTCCTCTCAATATTATCAAGAAAACACATCATGCATTCAGGTAAGTCTTCTTGATTGAAGTTATTGTATATATATTTTATGTAAAAATCATATAGTTCCACGGTTCTAAATAATTGATAGGATTTTATAAAGATTGTTTATGAATTACAATCTAGAACATGAATAAACCTTACATGGACTCCCCTTGCAGAAATACAACAAACATGAAATAGTCAAGAACAATGATCATTGACTTTCTTAAGTGTGAGGCGTAAGTTGAACTTTCTGTTTTTGCTACTTGCCAGGTTAAGTGTAACCGATTAGGGAAGCAACCCCTTCACTTAATTCTGAATAATGTTATTCCCTTGTATAAAATAAGATATGCCGTCAATTTTTCCTTCTAGTGGTAAAAGTTCTCAAAGAGCTTATAAGGGTTCCGCAAGACGGTGAAAAGTCTATGGTCAAATATAGTTCTCTTCCTATCAAATTGTCAACTTGCTCAAGACATTTTGAAGATAATCTGACCGCGAATCATCACCATTTTAACTAACCAAAGGTGTTATATTCAGTTCACATAAAAAAAACTATAGATTGGTGTCCAATATGAATTCCCATAATCATAGTCTCATGTTTAAGAAAAGGGATCTTTACCAAATTGTCGCTGGATTCACTGTTCACTTTTTCTAACCTCTATACATAAATCATAATAAATTTTATATATATATATATATATATATATATATATCCACCGATTTGTTTTAGTTTGAGCGGTTGAGTGAGCGGCTATTTAGGTTAATTCTAAAAAATGGGAGCGATTGGTACCAAAAAATCCTTTTTTCACATAGAGAACCTTATAAGAGGTCTTCCATACCATTTATTAAACACGATCAAGAGTAAGGAAAGAAAATAATTAATTGTATAAATTAAATTTTCTTGTCCGCGCTCAGCTTAGACATGAAAATTTATGTAGTACAACTAAATAACCAAAAGTAAAATATCCCAAAGGATTACCAGTCTTCTACATTCCAATAACTTATCTTGATCTTGAAGCTATCCCCAAGAAGAAAAATGAATTGGAATGAGAGGAAATAAAATGAAAAAAATAATGTAAAAAGCAAAATGCTCAAAGAGATCACCAGCTGTAATTTGGAGGGAGTTGAAAGAATCTAGGCTGAATCCAAATTCCTTTGAAATCTTGTGCATCATAATCTAGTATGGCCTTAAACTTTTCATTCTTGATAAAAATTACAGAATCACCACTTCCAGCATAAGAGGCAGCACAAATAGAAATAGCAACATCATTCTCAAGTTTCATCCTTTTCTTGAAATCACTCATACTGAAACATTTGTCCTTGTAGTTAAAAGGCAGGCGTTCAATATTTGGATCTCTACGTTCTCTAACTATTTTGTAATACTCAAAACTCTTATTTCCCAAGTCAAATGTTATCATCTTATCATTCTCATCCAAAATTTGAAAACAACCATCAGCAAAAGTAGCACCTTTAACACCACCAAAAAATCTCTGTGAAAGATCATATTCATACTTCACCCACGCCCAAACTCCCCGTTCCAACACATGTAGTTCCAGAAACTCATGACGTTTCCTCAAAATGAGAGTCGTAACACAATCATTTGACAAAGGAGAAGAAGTAAACGTAGCAGAACCTTTAGAAATTTCAGATTCTTGAAACGGTGGGAGGTCAATTCTCGCACGAGAGAAAGGGCAGAAGAAGAAAATGAGACCCTTTTGGGATAACAGTAACCAACCATGACTCGAAGCAAGGCAAGTAGCTTCTTTCAGTTCGGGGATATTAAGGGTGTAACTTTTGTCATTGGTGGGGTTAAAGAGTTTGCATTCCTCATCGTCATCATTGTAGAGTAGGAAATAAGGGTGTGTATCCGGAGCTGATTCTATGGCTGCAGTAGCTGAGAAAGAAGCAGAGCGCCAATTTGTGCAAACTCCACGAAAACCAAGCAGATCAATAATTCCGAAATTGTCTGCTATTTCCCTTAAAAGTTCGGAAGGCAGATCACGCCATGATCTTGCTGACAGTAAACAGTCTAGAAGTTTTTCTTTCTTTCTAGAACATTTTTCTCTTAGCTGCTTTGCTTCATCGTTGTTGCTTTCAACGTCAGAGAGCTTAGCAGGCTTTTGGAGAAACGCTTTGGCCGCTTTCTCCATACGTCTATTCAAAACAAAGCAAAAGGAATACAATCAGACTTATATTCAAGAACCAACAGCTACGTGCAAGAAATGAAGCATTAGTTTCAGATAGTACACTCCAAACAGCTACAAGAACACTGACAAATGTTTAGACTAGCAACTACTCACTCTTTATGTCCTAATTTATTTGTCATATTTTCCTTTTTAACGATTTATAATCATACAAATATTTATAACTTATTTTAAATCACAAGTTCAAAAGTGTTCTTTCTTTTAATAAATATTATACCAAGTCAAACATTGTCACATGTGATCCGGTGAGAGTGCTAGTTTTTGTTGAAACTATATATGAAGATAATATGTCGATATTGCATAGTATGATGGTCCTTCACTGAGATATGTACAAAAATTAAAAATAAAATTAACAATTTAGCGACGAGGAGATGTAGCAAGTGAATAGTAATTCATATATTCACACAAATAAGGATGCGCACTATTAATTAAACAATTGAAGAAAGAAATAAATATTCAACAGGAAAACAAGAAAATAAGAAGTAGAAGAAACCGAAATGATCCGAGATCAAGTAAACTTACCTATCTTCTTCCATTTTAGCTTACACAGAAAGGAGCCTTGATGAGAAACTATCAACTGAAAAAAAAAAGAATTCGATGAATACCAAACGTTACACTTTTAGGATACAAACTAGTGTTACACTATTTTAATGGGTAGATTTTTGTTAAGAAATCGTATAAATATTGTGTTTGAGTTACAAAATAAAAATATATGTTTTGAAAAATAATGAAGGTTGATCTTATATATCTAACTCAATTTAAAAAAATTCACATAAAAGTTCTTACTCATATTAGTCAATAAATTCAATTAAAAAATTTGTTCCAGTTTTATAATTTTATCACTCCAAATTCACAAGTTACCATACTTCCTTTTCATTTTCAGCAATTACACATAACCCTTGAAGATTTAACAATTTTTCTGAAAGAAATTCCGGGAAGCTCTTATCAAATTCATTCTAGTAAACACAAACAAGATTAGCAAATTGATAGAAGATAATACTTTTTCTAGTGAGAAAAATACAAATTATTTTATTTCATTACACTACACTGCTAAGAATAAGGTCTTTTCCGAGGGAAGGAACCGATAGAAAGCCGACGATAACCGTGGTTTTCCAACTAAAAAACGACGGATTGAGACATGTCAAAAATTATCACGTCGATGGAAAAAGTCGACAGACTCGAGGTGATGGAAATTTTCATTAAAAGATCGATCCGACGGAGTTCGTTAATTTTCTTAAATTACGCATAAAATTCACTAATCAAGAATTAAATCAAGGTATATATCGTGACATGATACTTTTCTACCATTTGACCATCGGTGCTCGATGGCCTAATGCTTCTGTTTTTCTTAATTATATAATTATATTCATCAGCGAAATTAACTAACAGAGTCCGTTGATTTTTTTTATTTATTTAAAAAAAATCACCAAAATTAACCGGCAGACCCGATCGGTTATTCCATCGGATTTTCATACATGAGTTGATTGTATTTTGACTGAAAATACTGACAGATTTGATCGATTTTATAAAATATTTTTATTTAAATGTTATTATGCAATCGATTAGGTGCGTTATTTTTTAATTAAAAAATGCGCTAAACACACTAATGACGGTGTCTGTCAAAATTAAGTTTTGGTACATTATTGCGTAAAATTAACTAAATAATTTTTGGCAATTTTAATTTTTTCAATCTATTTTCTGATATGCTTTGTCGGTTTCCTTAAATTATTATTGCTCATTTTGTATGATCAAATTACACAATTATTTGTACTTGTAAATCGTGATTATAAAAGAATTAGGCTTTAAATTAATGTAGTGCTTAAATAGAATTAAAGGAAGAAAGGGCTTAAAAGAGCATGCATGAGATCTCACATTTTAGAAATGTAGAAAATTAAGCTACATGGTAAAAAGTTAATATCAATCTAATTTAATCAGTTGTATCTAAAGGGACAGCAATGATTCAATGACCACTAAAGGGATACAATTCCGCCATAAAATTGAAAGTCAAAGTTATCAAAATTAGAACCTGGAATTTGCAATAATAGAGAAACCGAAAAGAGTTCGATTAACTGGCTTGTTTTAGCACTGAATCGATATTATAAGGCGTATTTATAACGCTATTTTTTTTGTTAGGAATCATTATGCTACCAAATTTTAAAAGCTCTAAATCTAAAAGAAATGGAAAGATGTTATAACTACTAATCAAGTAATTAAGAGTTTTTTCTTAGATTTTAGGAAAATAATTAATTAACTACTTTTTTTTTTGTGTAAAATTAATTTTAAAAGGTGAAACAAATTATATTTCGCTAAGTGATTTTGTTTTTCATAATAATATAGATAGATAAATAGATAAAAATATAGATTAATAACTCCACCATGGAATTCCTAATCTTCTCCCTTTTTAGTTATACACTTATCTAACCTTTATTCATGGAATATCATGGAATACAGGAGCAACAAAGTAGTTTAGCAAATAGCTTAAGCAGGATGGAATTAGTTATTATTCATTTAGTTCCAGAGTCATGATGGAAATATGTACCAAAATAAACACGTCCTAGAAGAATATCTTACGACGCCAAAAATAAAAATCAATTTATCGCCGATGTCACTAAGCAACAAGCTATGAGAAAGAATGATACTGGCCCTCTCGAATAAATTTGGGCGTTTGGTCTAGTGGTATGATTCTCATTATGGGTGCAAGAGGTCTCGAGTTCGAATCTCGGAACGCCCCTGAAAAAAAATTCCCACTTATCGAATGGAATGGAAATGATATTATGTGTTATTTTGAAAATATTTTTTACAATTTGATATTAGGTTAGAGTGTAGTGATTGTGAATATTGCGGTAATTTATACGTAATCATACTATATATCTATTAGAATGTATATCCAAATTTTGACTAAAGGATAATAGACATACTATTGTATATCTAGAGGATCACGCATAACTATTTACAAAAAATCATACTCTATATTTCTTTTTTATTTTTGCTAATATAATTAAATCATTTAGAATTAATTAGTTTTGATTCTATGATTTTATGGGTCTGAATTTGATCAACCACGACCTACGGCAAGTACAACAAACACACGAGCGCCCATGGGTCTACGTCTGGCTGGGTACGACCGCATCAAAAGGAAAGGCATCGCAACGTCGACAATAGCATCAGCACGTAGGAGACTTAGGGAATATTCCTTGGATATTCTTTAAGGTGGCCATTCCTACGACTGGGAAAAAATCTTTTGTATATAAAGTGAGTAAAAACCTTGTGAGACGGAGAGGATTTTCTGTTTGTAAAAAAGCATTGACCTTGGAAGAGCAATATTTATCTCTCTTCTCTCTATTATCATAAGACTATTATTCTTATCATCCTAGAGCTTATTATATTCGGCTATGATTTACCTCATTATCTTCGATTGATTTGTCCAAAAGGTTTCATATTTTTTGAGTCAAACAATGACCTGTTAAAAATTAATATTTAAGAATTAAAAAAAATCAAAAAAGTTTCCATCACCATTATCGACTTTGGTTATAGTTTCTTACTTACTTTTATTTTTAATTTTTTTACTCAGTTAACTAAATTATTTAGAATAAAATATTGGTTCATCGAAAAAATAAAAATTTATTGTAATATGTAACAACAATAGCAAACCCAATAAATTTCCACAAGTAGAATTTGGGGATTGTAATGTCTAACATTTAAAGTATTAGTGGCAATTCTCCTTATATATGACATGGAATGCTTATAATTATGAATAACAAAAATCAAAGAAGTGTCGTTCAGCATTATCGACTTTAGTTATTTTCCTACTTTTTTTTAACTAATGTAATTAAATTATTTAGAATTAAACTATTAGCTCATTAATTAAATCTAATTGATAAAACAAAAGAAATTGTCAAGCCTAACATGTACCTCCGGGAGAAAACTTCAAAAGAAGCAATTTTATCACTTCATTCCTAACGTGTAGCGTAAAGTCACCATAAGTTAGACATGGTAACATTCTTCTTTTATTAATTGAAAGGTCAGATAAATTGTGGAAAATTTAGGATTTCCTACCTAGTTCAAATAAGGAATAATTTGATATTTTAATTTTGGTTTGATTTTACAAAATCTTAAGTATTAGAAATATAATTTAAATTATAATTTCATCTAATATAAAATTAATTATTAAAGATAAAAAGGAGAACGACATTTTGTTAAGAAATTTCGTATTTTTAATAGAGTACTAGTTTTAGACATGTGTGACTTGTGTAAACTTTATTTTAAAAAGTTGCATAATATTATATCTATAATTATATAATAAATATAAAAATTGTAAGAAATTGAGAGGACAATTATATGCATTATTGTACCCTGAATTTTAGCTTGAAAATGCTTTCTTCTATTTATATCAATTTCTCCAATTGCACTTTCAACTCCTTTTTCTGGTCATAGAGTTGTGCTTGGTGGTTTCGGTTAGTCATTTCTGCTTGTATCACTGGTAACTGCCTTCTGATAGTTTTGACTCTATGAAACTCTTTCGAACTTAGCTTCTTCACAACACCATTCCCTCTTTTAAGTTTTGCCAAATACCTGCCATTCCTCTTAATTAGGTTTAGAGTCTTGGTCCATTCAGTAACTACCAGTTCTGGAATCCAGGGTGCTGTGTGTCAAATGGTCTTGCACCTATTCTGGGACTCGCTTCAAATTTTATGGCCAAAGGGGAATGGTATAACAAGTGACGGTCCAATGCAGTAGCTTCAATATGTGGCAGTCTTGTAGTCCAGTTACCATTAATTATTTCCCAATCAATCTTACTGTGGATATAATTATTTGACCATGTGTACCTTCTACCATAGACGGTATAATTCCATCTTCTAACTTTACGTAAATTTTTAGATAGATCAATTTTCATGCCATTGATGGAAATAAAATATTATGCCATTCACTTATTATCATCATAGCCGATTGGTTCCGGCTTGTATTAGGTTTGGTAGGAAGATTATTTTCATTTCAATTATTTGTTCTATAGGAAGTAAAGGATTTACTTTATTTTACTTTTTGAAGCCGACATAGATCAATCATATGGTTCCACGAAAAATTTCTTTGAGTGCGGGGTTCGGGGAATGGTCGGACCACAAGGGCATTGTACACAGTCTTATCATGTATTGTACAACAACATATTGTATACGGTCAAAATCGGGCTTGCCTAATTTCGTATAAGTAACCGAAATCGGGGTGGCAGATCAAGATTCGGCCTTGGTTATATCGAACCATGGTATGGAGATGGATTGACACTACTAGAAATTCAGCAAAAATCGACCAAGAAAAACCGACCAACTTTGGTCGATAAAAGAACTGGCCAATTACCGACCAAAGTTGGTTGGTTTTTCAAAATATTTCAATTTTTAATTTTTTTTTTTTTACGAAACCAACCAACTTTGGTCGGTTTTCTTTGGCGTAAAAATGCAAAAAACTATTTTTGAGTCCAAGAAATTTATTTTTTAAGAAACCGACCAACTTTGGTCAGTTTTTGCAATTAAAATAAATAAAAATTAATATTAAAAAAATCAACCAACATTCAGTAAATTCGACCGGTCATTTTAAAAAGTTGACCAACTTTGGTCGGTAATTTAATATTTTAATAGAACCGACCAACTTTGGTCGGTAATTTAATTTTTAATAAAACCGACCAACTTTGGTCAGTTATTTTCGTGCAAATACAATTAAAGAGTATAGATAAATAAATAAAAATCTTAAAACAAAATGCACCAATAGTCTAGTGGTAGAATACTATCCTGCCACTATACACACCCCGATTCAATTCCCAGACGGTAAATCTTTTGATTACATAATTAAAATACCGGCCAACTTTGGTCGGTTTTTTTTTTGCAAAATTATTTTTTAAAATTTAATTTACCGACCAACTTTGGCCAGTATATTAAAACGACCATCAAAATACCATCCAAGTGTATTTGGTCGCATTTCGGTCGTTAATTGACCATAACCGACCAAAGTTGGTCGCCTTTTTAGTCGGTATTTACCGGATTCTAGTAGTGTAATAAGCTCGTGGATCAATGGCTGGTCAAGATCGAGACCAGTCGTGGTCAAGATCGAAGCAAGAAAGAGATTGAGCAAGATCAAAGGCAGCCTGCTAAGTCGAATAACAGAAGGCCGAGATATTCATGATCGGGCAAGGATCGTGGTGGAAATCTCGGTACTTATCAAGTCAGGACCGGTTATCTAGCCTATCATGGATTTGCTTCTGTAATTAAAACTATGCCATAAATAGGATTTCTCTACTATATAAAAAGGCTCCTAATCATTTTGTAAATATCATACATTCACACAAAACCAAGCAATACATTACTTTTTTCTCTCATAAGCTTTGTTGTTCAGTTCTTACTTTTCAATAGCATACTCAGTTGGTTCGAGGGAGATTTAGCTATAGGGCCACAGTTGTTCATCACATTAGTTTGATTTATTTTACTGTTAATTATAATATTAATTCTCGTATTTATCAGTTTGTGCCAAGTGAAATCACATATCCTTAAAACCGCTTATAAGTTCAATTGTTATCCAATTTTAAGGGTAAACAGTTTGGTGCCCACCGTATGGCTAAGGATAATAGTGATTGTCTGTTACAACTTTCGTAACACACACTATTTTACGCTTTTTCTTTGAAGTGTCTTTGACTCCAGGATCAACTTGTCGAATTCTCAAGTAGCATCATACACACAGACAATGGCCTTGGTATCCAAGGCGAGAAAGACAACATAGCATACCCAGGAAACGAAGTACCCCCAGTCAACCCCGATGGAGCTCCGGCCATGGACCTTATCGACGTCATCTCCCATATTGCCATTAATGGGAATTTGGGCGTCGATCCTGAAAATGCATCTACAGCAATGCTCAAACAACCGATTAGAATGCACAGGGTGGTGAAGAAGGCAGGATTAACCTTCGAATAATATTCGAAATGTTGCAGAGTAAACAAGCTGCAATAACACAACTCCAAAATCAGAATAGTACACCAAGCAGGATCGAGCTCGAGCCATCACAAGAAATTATTCATAGAGCCAAACCGGTGCCAAAGAGATCGAATGGAGGAGAACCGAAGACCAGTCATGCTATCTAAAGATGCTCAAGGAACTGACAAAGCGAATCAAGACAGGGGGAAAGAAGATCGACAAAAATGATAAGAAAGTGGAAGCTTATAATTCTAGTGTCGACCAAATCCCGGGGGCACCACCAGTATTGAAAGGACTTGATTCTATGAAGTTTGTCCAAAAATCCCCCCCCCCCCCC